>PITA01003668.1:0-50539 GCA_004023965.1 Spilogale gracilis | reverse complement strand
CTGACATCACCCCCTTTGTTCCCTCCACACCAAAACCAAACATGGGGATCACGAAGCTCTTGACTCTCCACATGAATTATGTTACCTGAGGGGTTAGAGGTGAATGTGAATTCTTGGTGTGTTGACTCTGGAGACTGACTTTAACGTGCCAGCTTTAATATGGGCTCTCATTTGATTTACTGTACTTTCCTAAAACTAAAATGGCAGCTGTTTTGTCCTCTTAAGCAGAACGGAGCTTATCACCTTTTAATATGGCTTCAGGGACTACTTGGTTGTGGGAACTGCTTTCTGAGGTCTGAAGCCGAAGTCTCTCTATCTTCGCATATCTTAACCTGGAATTGCTATTTCCCCCCTCAGTAGAGTAGCTAAAAATGCAAGACTTTGGAGTCATGGGTCTGAATCCTGGCTTTTTTTGTTTGCTAGCTGTATCATTCAGTGAAGGCAAGTTAACCAATATATGTGTGAGTCTCACTTACCTCATATCCAAGAGTTGGTGTGAAAAATAAAGACAGTGACAGTTGTGAACTCCTTAGAACATACTGTTTGACACTTAGTAAGAGTTCCACGAACATGTGGAATTTCGGTGGTTATTCCTTTTTTTTAGAGTTGTTAATGGCACCATGCTACACTAGTCACCACTACTGGAAACGGTTGAATATTACCAAACTCCTTCTTTCCACCTTCTAAATTCAATCCATCACAATAGACTTGAGAGCCTACTCTGCCTCTTACTAGTTTTATGAGTTTAGGTAATGAACCTCTCTGTTCTTAAATTTCTTCCTTCGTAAAGTGGAGATAATAAAACCTACATCACAGTTGTATTAAATGAGATGATGTATGTGTACTATCTGGTACATAATAAACATTATGTATATAATAATAAACCTGTAAAATACTAGATAAAGTCACGTTTATGTAATAGTGTGCATAATTAATTTTTCAATTTCATACTTTATTTTATGATTAACAAATAATTTTGTTACAGAAATAATTATAGCATAATCATATAACATAAAACAATAAACATTACATAAGTATTTCTGTAATAATATTGCTATTATTGAAAATATTAGCACTGGTATTCATGAGAAGGTTTGTTTTAATAATGAATTCCATTCTCTCATTGATAGTGGCATTCTGATTTTGTGTTTCATCTTGTGCTGGTTGTGATATCCTGTATTTTCCAATACATTTGTCATTTCATCTAAGCTATTGATTTTTTGCAATAAAATTTATTAAAAATATTCTTAGTATCATTTTAAATCTCTAAGATCTGAAGTGATCATATATCTTTTATTATTGATATTGGTGACTTATGTTCTGTATTAATCAATTTAGAAAGGAATTTATCAATTTTGGTGATCTTTTAAAGAAACAAATTTCATGTTAGTTTTTTCTATTGTTTATCTTTTGACAATTTTCATCCCTTCTATTTATTTTCCATTTACTTTGCTTGTATTTTTCAAGCTTCCAAAGTTGGAACCGTAGGCAATTGATTTTATATCACACTTCTTTTGGGTTTAAAGCTCTTAAATTTTTCTCAGAGCACTCCTTTGGCTGCATCTAAGAAATTTTTATCTGTTTTCATTTATTTGGAAAGATCTTCCAATTTCTCTTAAGATTTCTTCTCTGACTTTATGGATTTATTTAAAAGTGAATTATTTAATTTCCAAATATTTTGAGTTATCTTGGATATATTATTATTTTTGAGTTCCACCGCATGGTGATCAGAGAACATATTTTGTATGATTTATGTTTTTAAAATTATATATCCTTTCAATTGCTTAACACATTGTTTTTATTTTTATTTTTTAATACACTGTATCAGGGTGAATATACTACATGTCTTTGAAAAGTATGTATGTTTGCAAATGTTAGGAATAGTGTTCTCTAGTTATAAGTAAGGTCAAGGTTGTTTATGGCGTACAAATTTTTCTCTATTCCACCAATTACTGAAAGAGGGATCATCAGTATTTTTGAAGCTCAGTTTTCTTTTGTATGGTTGAAATATTGGGCTGGATAACACATAAAGACACTGATGATCTTGCTGAGCTAAAAGTTTTAGAATAGAACTTAATTTTGCATATGTTTAAGGTCATTTTTCCCTCTATGACTCTATTCTCTTTTGTGGCAAGTTAGGCATATTTAGATTACTTAATTTGCTATAGTCATCTGTCCTAGGGAAAAATTAATATTTTGTAAAATTATGAGTCTATGTCTATTCTCCTTTTGTAATTTTAGAGCTGTTATTTATCTTAAGAGAAGACATATGACCCAGGATGAAATAAACATCACATTTTTTTTTACTTTAAATTTATTTTATTTTTTCAGTGTTCCAAGATTCATTGCCCATGCCCCACACCCAGTGCTCCATGCAACAGGTGCCCTCAGTACCCACCACCAGGCTCTCCCATCCCCCCACCCCCTCCCTCCAAGTCCCTCAGTTTGTTTCTGTCTCCAAAGTCTCTCATGTTTCGTTGCCCTCCCCAAATTACCCTACTTCCCATTTCCTTTCCTTCTCCTACTGTCCTCCAGGTTACCCCTCATGCACCGCAAGTAATTGAAACCATGTGATACTTGACTTTTTCTACTTGGCTTATTTCACTCAGCATAATCTCTTCCATTCCAGTCCATGTTGCTACAAAAGTTGGATATTCATCCTTTCTGATGGAGGCGTAGTACTCCATTGTATATATGGACCACATCTGCTTTATCCATTCGTCTGTTGAAGGGAACCTTGGCTCTTTCCACAGTTTGGCGATTGTGGCCAGTGCTGCTATGAACATTGAGGTACATATAAACATCACATTTTTGAATGCAGTAATAGTGAGTACTCTGAACAGTTCTAGGTAAATATACTTTAAAGAGCAGATCATTTCTTCAAAGAGCTTGTATGAAAAAAGACAGACAATTGTGATAAAAATATTAGCTAATCTGTCAGTAGTCAAGATTTGACAAACTGAATCTGAAAAGTTAAAATCATTTGACAATCTTGATTGGGTGCCCTGTAATTCTCTTTTTGGTAGGTGTCATTCAGATTTTTTTGGAATTTTTTTTTATAGCTAGACTCTTCTTGCTCTTACTCTTAGCAATTTTCTTCAGTAACTATGTCATATTTTCTCTTGATGTTCAAAGTTACATTGAATATTTCAAGGATCTGATATAAATTCTTTCCTCATGACTTGCCAGTTAGGTCCATCTTCTCTCAGATATTGGCATACCACACCAGAATTGTAGTTATGATCTCTGAGAATGTTCTGCTCCACTTACAATGTCCTACCCCAGAAAATACCACTAGGCTGTTCTTTCACTGGCACTGTTCATAATGTGAACAAGGAATGGGTACTTAATTTAAGAGTAGTCTATGTTTTTAGGCTGACTAGTACCCATGTTGCTTAGCAGGAATGAATAGTAATGCTATGGTAAGGAGATGATCACTTTGTGGGATCTGGAAATAGAGAATGTGGGGATAATAGGCCAATCTATAGAAAACATGAAGATTGTGAGATAAAAGCAGAGTTGCTGGTCCCCAGCGTTACCTTGATTCTTGTTTATTCATTCATTATGCAGGTATTTACAGGGATTCTGTTATGTTCCAGGGACTGTTCTAGATGCTGGAAATGTGGCAGTAAAAGTGAAAGCTTTCTTATTCTAGTTCAATTCCATTCCAAGTCTATGCATATATTGGCCTCCCTATTATTGAGATTGGGCTTTTTTTCTTTTAACTAAAATTCAAAAGAGCTTAACAGATACACAAGGAAATGATGTTACAGTAACATTTTGTAGCAGTACATTTATGAGGTAATACTCTCTTTTATCACCAGGGATTACTTGAGAAAAATTAGATTTAAAAAATACTTTATTTCATGTAGTTGTTGATTTTAGCAACTGTTTGTATACTAAGTTATTTTATTTATTTATTTCTAAAGATTTTATTTATTTATTTATTTGACAGAGAGAGAGAGTATAAGCAAGGGGAGTGGGAGAGGGAGAAACAGGCTCCCCACTGAGCAGGGAGCCAGATGTGGGGCTCTATCTCAGGACCCTCAGCTCTATCATGACTTGAGCTGATGCTTAACCGCCTAAGCCACCCAGGCGCCCCTATTAAGTCATTTGGAACCAAGGTTCGTATCTACATTGAATTACTTCATGCAATGCTTACATGGGGTATATAGTCAAGAAACAAATCTTCTAAAATTAGTTACTTGAAAAATCAAGGGGTAGAGGAAAAAAAGTCTGATGTCAAAGCTTATGAACATATGTACATCTTCCAACTAAATTTTAAGTTTGTTTTACCTATAATAACTTTTTTATAATTTAGACCCAAGTTATTGTTTTCCCTGTCAAACTTTCAATAATAGAACTGTGATTGTTTTGACTCCAGCTCCAGAGTGAGGTTAAATAACATTTTGTAGTTTAATAATGGGTTCTTAATGAATGACAAACACACTTTATAGTGCTAGATATCTAAGTGCTTTACATAAATTCGCTCATTGAGGGGGTGCCTGGGACGCTCAGTTAGTGAAGCTAGTGCCTTCAGCTCAGGTCATGACCCCTGTAGTCCTGAGACCAAGTCCCACATTGGGCTGCAGCTCTGTGGGGAGTCTGCTTCTCCCTCTGACCTTCTCCCCTCTCATGCATCTCTCACTCTCTCTCTCTCTCAAATAAATAAATAAAATCTTTAGAAAGAAAATTCACTCATTTAGTCCTTGTTATAACACTGTGTGGTAGGCCCTCTTATCACACCCACTTTACAGATAAGTTCACTTGAAGATCAAAGAAGTTCCATAATCTACCAAGTCATACTATAACTCAGCATCAGGGCTGGAATTTATTATGTTTTTATTTTTATTTTATAAAGATTTTATTTTTTTATTTGACAGAGAAAGATACAGCAAGAGAGGGAACATAAGCCGAGAGAGTAGGAGAGGGAGAAGCAGGCTTCCCACTGAGCAGGGAGCCCCATGTGGGGCTCAGTCCCAGCACCCTGGGATCATGACCTGGGCTCAAGGCAGTCACTCAATGACTGAGCCACCCAGGCCGCCCCAGAGATAGAATTTAAACCTAGGACATTTTGCTGTGGACACCACACTCTCAGCTACTTTGTTATACTGGCTCTTATTCCCTTATGGTTTGCTGATACTGGTATCTCAAAGCCCACCTCTGTTTTGGGGCTGACTCTATGCCAACTGGTGAGAGTATCCTCACACTTCTATTGTGCCTCTGACCACTTTGATCAGAAAGGAGTGTTTTGAAATAGTTAAGAAAATGTGATTTTTTTTTAAGATTTTATTTATTTCTTTGACAGAGAGAAACCCAGCTAGAGAGGGAACACAAGCAGGGGGAGTGAGAGAGGGAGAAGCAGACTTCCTGCCGAGCAGGGAGCCAGATGCGGGGCTCGATCCCAGGACTCCGGGATCATGACCAGAGCCCAAGGCAGTTGCTTAACCAACTGAGCCACCCAGGCGCCCAAAGAAAATGTGATTATTTAAACAAATGTCATGGTTCTAATCATATTCACCTTAGTTAGAACAGAAGAAATATGCTTTAATTATTTTTTCCTGTCTCTATGACAAGATTATACTTAAAAATGTAACAGTTAACTTTATAAAATCTAATAAAATTCAACAAGCTAAAAATTCCTTTTTTTATCTCAGAATGATGTCTTCATAGAAGTTAAATTTCATTTTCCAAATGTTGAGTGAAATGACATTTCTATACTTCCAATTTCTTTTTCTTTTTAAAGTTTTATTGAGATATAATTGATGCATGACACACGGTACATGTTTAAAATGTGTAATTTGATATGTTTTGACATATATATCACTGAAACCATCACCACAATCAAGATAATAAACATGCTTCAGTATCCACAGAAGCCTGTTTCTGTCATTCCAGCCTCAAGTACCTCCTCACCACTGTTTCCCAGGCAACTGATGACCTGCTCTCTATACTATGTGTTAGTTTACATTTTCCATAATTTTTATTAAATGGACTCATACAGTATTTTTGTCTGAGTCTTTTATTCTACAAAATTATTTTGAGATCCACTCATGTTTCTGTGTGTATGAATAATTTACTCCTTCTTATTGCTGGGCTGTATTCTGCTGTGTGGATATACCGAGATGTTGCCATACATTTATCCACTCATCCATTATCTACTGGCCTCTTGATAGGCATTTGGATTGTTCTCAATATTTTAGCTAATACAAATCAAACTGCTATGAACATTAACAACAACTCTTTTTATGGACATATACTTTTTTTTTTTTGCATTAATACATAGGAGTGGAATGGCTGGATCATTTGGCAGTTATGTGTTTAATTTTTTAAGAAGCTGTCAAACTACTTTCCAAAGTGGTTTTGCCACTTTGTATTCCCACCAGCAATGAATGAAGGTTCTAGTTCCTCCACATACTCACTAACATTTGATGTGGTTGGTTTTTAATTGTAGCTTTGTGATATGTGTGCAGTGGTACCTTCTTAGGGCTCCATGCTCAAACCAAAAGTAAATAAGAGAGTTCATTTTCTAAATAACTAATTTCCATAGAAATCAGGCTATAAAAGAGTACATAGAACAAAATTACAAAGGATGCATGTGGGACATTTATACATTAAAAATGTTTTCAGAGCACCTGGGTGGCTCAGTTAGTTATGCATCCACTCTTGGTTTAGGCTCAGGTTGGGGTCTCAGGGTCATGGGGTTGAGGCCTGGGTTGGGTTCAGCATTCAGCAAGGAGTCCACTTGGGATTTTCGCTCTTCCTCTCCCTCTGCCCCTCCCCACCCCATGCTCACTCACGCTCTCGCTCTCTCGCTCTCTCTCACTCTCTCTCAAATAAATAAATCTTAATAAATAAATAAATATTTTCTTTTTCTTTGGAGCCATTTCTAGGGAGAGAGTTGGAATGTGTATTTTTTTTAAAGTCATTTTTTGAAGGTTAAATAGATGACATATTCACTTAAGTACAAGTATTATATAAATCAGCCATTTTACTTGACTGTGTTCCCTGGTGAACACCAAGCCAACCAAACCAAAACAAAAACTATCCATAAAATTAGTGACAGAATTAGAACTAAAATCCAAGATTCTTAACCTCTTAACTAGTGTTGTGCTACTTTTCATATATCGGCGTATAGTACATATTATTTTGGATTTAATATGTAGTTAGGAAATTTTGAGTGTATAATGTTCAAAGAGTGATAATAATTACTTATGCATATCCACACAACATCAGCAGAGAAAAACAATCATTCACTTGAGCTTGAAACCCTATTTGTAGGATTGGAATGCAATCACTTTATCTGTTAGGTAAAGCAAGGCTGCGAGAAGGCACTTTAGGAAGAATTGTGGAAAATGGGATAGCCAGTTGTATAGCAAGAAAAGGTAGAAGGAAAACAAAATAAGAATGAACATTGGTTGCAAAACTGCTGTGTAAAGACCTATGTAGAGGATGTGGTTGGGGAATGGGGGGTCGAGGGAGAAGCCGCTAATAACATATGGTCAGAGAGTTAGCTTTAAGTCCTCCGAGGTACAGACATAGGAACCACAGAGATCATTCCAGATGCATAAATGGAAGAAAATTTAAGAATAAATCATAAGAATGAGAAGCCCAAAGTAGAAGAATCTATCTCTTACCAAGTGTCAGAATATACAGGGGTGATGGTATAGAACCAGAGAAAAAGAGAAAATGTAAAGCTGTAGATTCCAAAGGAGAGCAATAGGAAGAACAATTTCCTTCAAAGGAAATCTTTGAAGATCTAAAAAAAATAATTTTTAAAAAGGCAAGTTCCTAGAAATAGAAATTGTAGAGCATTGATGAGAGGAAAACCTGTAGGGAAATTGACCATGAACTGTTTGCATTTGTGGCTTATAATAATGGTAAATGACAGGAAAATAGACAGGGATGGACTTATGTTTAATTTATAAAATAGAAAACGTCTGAAATTTATGTGAGAAGACATTATCATAAGTATGACTTGGGGAGGGAATGCAATGGTTTTTATAATGTTCTATCCCAGAGTAGCTGCGCCAAATGAATTACCACCAATAGATGATGACTCATTGATGTTACTTACATTAATAGGCTAAATTTTATGAAAACAAGACAAAGTAATAGAAATATGAAGTTTTGCATATTGAAAGACCCAATGTAGACATACAGGACCAGTAGGAAAGGCTTGGTAGCAACCTACCTGACAAGGACATTAGTGTTGTAGTGAGTGGACTTTAAAGGCGACTGACACATATCATGGAATGGATTACTTTTCGAATCAATTCTACTTGTGATCTAGACTCTGAGAGGAAGCAGGAAAATTGAAAAAAGAAAATACTGACCTCCCCATATCCTTGATTTTCAGTCTTTCTATTTATATGGCAATTTATGTCCAATAATGGTTTGGTTTAGACTCAGGTCGGGTCGTGCTTTCTTAATAATGGTGGGAGTTACATGGTTGTTTTTTCCCAATATCAGTCCAGACATTGCCCCAAAAGTGCACGTTTGTCATCAGAGGATTTGGGAATAGCCCCTACCTTGATGTATTGGCCCTGCTCTTATTTCAATCCCTCAGGTCACTGGGAGTGTCGCAAAATGTTGCTAGTGTGTTCAGCTCTGATGCATGTAGCACTGTCCCTGGCGGGAGGCTGGAGAGGGACGTGCTGCTGATCGGTCCTGGTCCATCTCCACCACAAAGCACAGATTCTCTCATTCCCTTTTGACTTTGCCTCTCATCCTTGTAATTAAGACTCCTTTGATTTTGTTTGGCAACTCACCATCTGCGGGGAAAGGAGGACGGGCCCAGAAAACTGGCGTTCTCACAATTTCACAGGGTCCTTGATTAAAATCCGTTGAATTCTGAGAATCTTAATCAAGGTAATTATCTGACTGAGGGGGTCTGCGTCTGCACTTGCTTCTCCTGTGGATTCCTCCAACAGCTGGAAGGGGTTTTGGATGTGGCGGCTCTTCCACAATGGGCCCACCGTGGAGGAGCGGTGTGTGTGTATCAGCAGCTCTATTTAGCATAGTCCTGAGTGTATGGCTATATTGATTTGTTTTTAAAACCTTCCAAATGTGTACAAAGCAGGCTGCTTATTTTGTGCCAAAAGATGAGATTAGCTAATTTGCAATAATGCTGAATTCAACCCTTTAATATATTTCTCCACAATTCTCATAATGTTCACACCAAAGGGCAGTGATTACTTATCTAGCACACCCGCTACCTCCCCCAAAATCCAACAGGAAGTTCAACCCAGAGAGAGGCCAGAGGGCATACTCAAATTTATTCATCTATCATTTTATGCCATTTCAGGTTTAGCAGATGCTAAACATTTTAACCTTGTTAACCAGCCAACGTTGCAGAAAAAAAAAAAAAAAAAAGAATAATTCATCATATTAGAAATCTTCCTGTCTGGGAAATTCCAAGTTCTGTGAGTCAAAATAGTTTTGAGAACTAGAGTTAGGTACGACTCCCGAGCTTCGCATTTTGTCATGTTAGGACTGTTTTGTCCAGGAAGGTTCATCTGAGGTTGGGGGGTACATAGATTTTCTTAAAAATAATCCAGACTTTTCCCTTTGATTTATGCCTCATGAGTGAATCGATCTACCAGAGCTATTATATATCTTCTTTTTCCATTTCTTTCCGTCAAGGCCTTCATTTCGCGGGTAGAGGAAAGATGAGTTTCCTCTAGTCCTGGCATTTCAGAGTGGGAAGGCCTTGGACAGACTCCAACTTAGCATTTTTCACTTCTGAGTTTTTTGTTCTTTGTTTGTTTATTTATTTGTTTGTTTTTAACTTGCAAAATTCTTCCATACTAATACAAGATCTTGTGAACAGTTATAGAAATTTCTCATTAAGTTCAAGCTTTTTGTATATAGTTTATAAGCCAGATATTTCCTATCCGTACAGTATTTAATGCTATGAAGTTAGTTTAATACAATATCCAACATCTTCACAACAGATAAAATGGTATCATTCCTTCCTTTTGTTAATACACATTACAGAGATATTCATCAAATAATATTTTTTAGGATAAATGTGAAAGGTTATATTTTATATCTTTGTGTTTGGACAAACATGTTTCATCAAAATATATAAAAGTTGCTTTCATGTCCTCATGTTTGGAATTCTTCAACCATTTTTAAAAATGTAACTTTCATACATAATCTTAGATAACACAGACCATGCTGAGCTCTTTTTGCAAACATTTCTCCTCTAATAATGTATAGCCAATGTCAGTCATTTTGAATTCTAATTTTTTATTTTGTTCCTAATGTATATATTTTTAATAAATAAAAACTCCCAAAGAAGAGCGCTGTTGCTATGTATTTTAAGCATTTGGAACACTGAAGTCATCTTGGGGCCGTATCGGAATTTGCAGGGTGAATTCAAGTTAAGACTATGACCAAAATGAACTTTCAGAAGATCTCTCTTACATTTTTCTCTGACTGGTTGCTTTTCCGTGTCAGTTCTTCATGCTGCCTTCTTTAAAATGGTTGTCTGTGTTTGTATAAAAATATATGACTAAAATGAAAATTTCAAAATTTTGTAATAATTAAAAAAATAAAGTAGAAAGGAGACATCCCTGATACTAGTGGCTTCTGCGATGCGAGCAGGAAGAGAAAAAAGTGTTTTGAGGGTAAGGGGAACTCTGGATGAAAATATTTCAAGTATTAAAGAAAAAACAAGCCAGTATTACAATATCTTATCTATTATCGCTTCTTAGTGGTCTGTACAAATCTCTAGAAAACCCTTTTTTCTGATTGGATTTACTTTGCAAACCTATCTGATAGCTTTCTGTCATTACTGAATAGTAACAAATGGCCGGTTACTCAGCATTTCTGGGCTTCAGTGCGTCACTCTGCTTTTAGGGCAGGATTGTAAAAGTGAACGCGGTAGGTGGCGCCTGGGTGGCTCAGTTGGCTAAAGACTGCCTTCTGCTTGGCAGGAAGCCTGCTTCTCCCTCTCTCACTCCCCCTGCTTGTGTTCCTCTCTG
This sequence comes from Spilogale gracilis, assembly GCA_004023965.1. Lineage (NCBI taxonomy): Eukaryota > Metazoa > Chordata > Mammalia > Carnivora > Mephitidae > Spilogale > Spilogale gracilis. Next base: position 39,548 of record PITA01003668.1, on the reverse strand, counting down.
GCTGTGTTTCTCTCTGTCAAATAAATAAAATCTTAAAAACAAACAAACAAGTGAACGACATCATGTTTGGAAAGTACCTAGCCCAGGCACCAAACCAAAATATTAGTTCTCTTCTTCCTCTTCGCTCCCTCTTTTCCTATTCTGTTTACAAACGTTTCTAATGTCCGTGGGTTTTTGTTCTCCAATTCCTCCAGATGGTTTTGATCTCCCTGTTACTGTCCCACAGTCCACTCTAGGAGGAAGCTAGTCATCCTCTCCAGTGCCTTGACAATCTTTTCTCTGTGAGCCACCCGAGAGTAGTTGGAAAACTCACTTTTCCATACACGGGACAGTCAATCAGAGTACTTAGAAGACCACTGTGTTCTTTTGTCTAACAATAATAATAATAATAATAATAATAATAATAATAATGACTTCTATTCAGAAGTTGACTTTTGTGTGTCCCAAACCAACCTTCTTTAAGCGTCCAATCATTTAAGTTGGCTTTGTTCCTTTTCTGTGACAGAGTATTGGCGATGCTTGGGAACTGAAAGAGGAAAACACAAGAACTCTGAGAGAATAATGGGAGATTTAATCAGAACATCAGTGTAACACCAGGATGATTTTTTTTTTACTATTAAAAGTCATATATTATGTAATTACTTAAAAATAAACCTATATACACTCAATTCTGTGTACATCTTAATTACAATTATATGCAACAATATACAAAACAAAAGCCTATTCATATTATACATTACTAGAAAGAAGTACGGAAGGCTTCAGTAGTGGTCTCAGGATATTTTTCCTTCTCTCATATTTGTGAATATTCAAATTTTCTATAACTGAGCATGAGTTACTTTTGTATAAGAAAAATTACGTGCGTCTTTAGAATAAAAATGCGCAATATCTTCGACGACTTAAGTTTAAGCACATTTGTGTACACAATCGTATGAGGTGTCACTTGGGAAAAATAGTGGGGGGGGGGCGAGGGACTTGGTGTGTTGAATATAGATGAACTTGGGTGCCACTATCAGCAGTTTCCGCTGGAGACTCTATAGATCTCCAACGCAGGCATGACAATTCTTAGAAAAAGCAATCAAGGTTATTTCAGCAAGCAGCTGTCTCACAGACACCTCCAGGATGCCTTTGAAAGTTGAAGGATGTTGATCAAAGCAAAGTGTCTTGTGAGGCTTCAGAGATATTTCAGCAGGACATTGAAACAAAACAAGGGAACTGACATCAGCTTCGCTCCCCATGCTGATGTGGGTTGTCCTCTTGGCATCACGCCTTGGATATTTATTATGCATGCACAAGGACTTAGATGACTCTGTACTCCACGGTCCACAGATATGTAGGAAAGAGAGCACCACATGGGCCAGGATTAACTTCTCTTTCATGGGGCAAAATGGGATTTACAATTGCCTTGTGGCTGCTTTTGAAACTTTGCCTTTCCCAAAGGAAGGGCTAAGGATGGTCCTAGGGTAGCATTACAGAATTAAATGCTACTCTGCATCAGCTTCGCACACATCAGCTTTGCACACAGGAAAGCCCAAATTGTCCATGCCTATCTTGGCCTCCTGAAGAAAAATGTTCGGTCTGCGTTAACTGGTAGGACCCAGCAAGGCAGAAAGACTTGGGAGGCCAAGTCTTAAAACTCTCTAGTGAATAAGATTTGCAAGGGTAAAAAACATTTCTTACCCACATTCCAGTAGAAATATGTAAAGTACTAAGAAATCCTAGAATCAGCAACAAATACAGGTACACGTTACTAAGTTCTATAAAAGTCACAGCGTTCGAGGGACGCCTGGGTGGCTCAGTCGTTAAGCGACTGCCCTCAGCTCAGATCATGATCCCAGAGTCCCACGATCGAGCCCCGCATTGGGCTCCCTGCTTGGCCAGAAGCCACTTCTCCCTCTCTCACTTCCCCTGCTTGTGTTCCCTCTCTCGCTGTGTTTCTCTCTGTCAAATAAATAAATAAAATCTTAAAAAAAAAAAAAAAAGAAATGAAAAATGAAGTCACAGCATTCAAAAATAGCTAAGAACATGAAGTCTGTTTGAAGAAAGAACAATCAGGAACTTTAATGAAATATTTCAGGACCCATCTAATAAAATGATCGGTTTAATAATTCTGATTTTTTTTTAACCCTTTCCCTCACCATGTAATAGTTTCCCGAGGAACATACTGGTTGTCCTATTATGGGCCATACTTAACATGTTCACATGATATGGGGAAAGGGGAAGCCACATCCACATGCTCTCTGTCTCTCTGTCTCTGCCTCACGCACACACACACACACACACACACACACACTGGATTATTTATGTGTATCAGGAAGCTCTCTGATGTACGTGGCCCTCCTTCCTTTTCCCTTTTTTATCCTTCAACCTAGGAGAAAAGAATCAGAAGGCTGAAAGAGCTTGATTTCAGGAGTTCTTTTCCACCCAATTCTCAAGAAAAATCAGACATCGTCTCAATCACCAGTGAGATAACCTCACTTTTGAACCTGAGGGGAGTACGAGAGTACAGTTGTGGCTTATTATGCCTTATATCCTAGAATTCTGATGGATTGTCCATATGGTTCAGTGAAATTCAGTCTATGTTAACTGGATAGAAAAAAGAAGGTATGCCACAATTCACAAAGTCTGGGTGATCTTTACTAATAATGTACACACTGATGTGGGAAATTGGATTGAAGTTTGAGTTTTCTTTAGTGTTTATGTCTGGTAACTGCTACACCTTTATTTTTATTATAATTGTAAAAGCCAAGCTACTTCTTGATTTGGCCTCAACACGTGTTTCCAAGCTCCATGCTTTTCCTATAGTGAACTCTGTGGGCTGTCTCAAGTCTGCCCTTGCACTCTCGCTTCTGACCCTTCGCTGTTACTTTCGTGTTCACTTACCTGGAGTACCAAGACAGTTGCATCTTTGCCTTAAGGACCTAGAACGAATGAATGTCCCTGACAAAAAGTGCAGAATGTGGTATTATGGACCTTGACAAGACATTATTATAGCATTAATATGTACTGATTTTTCCTATATTGAGTTCTATACATCTCTAAATTGTAAACTTCTTGAAGGATGAAACACATGTTCCTAGAGTTATTAAGAGAATGATTCCTGGGGGCACCTGGGTGGCTCAGTTGGTTAAGCCACTGCCTTCAGCTCAGGTCATGATCTTGGAGTCCCGGGATCGAGTCCCACATCGGGCTCCCAGTTCCACGGGGAGTCTGCTTCTCCCTCTGACCTTCTCCCCTCTCATGCTCTCTCTCACTCACTTTCTCTCTCTCAAATAAATAAATAAAATATTAAAAAAATAAAAGAATGATTCCTGGAGTCCCATAGACTAGAGACAATACCTGATCTTCGCAACCTAGAGGCTGTTTGGGCAAAACTCTTAACCTCTCTGAGCCTCCATTTCCTAATGTGTGCTCAGGGATATATCTCACATGGTTGAGGAAAGAATCATGATGATGGGTTTAAAGTCCTCTGCACAATGGGTGGCACATAGCAAACACGTCATAAATACTTAATAAATACTGTTATTGCTCTCTATTTACCGCAGAAGGGCCTAGGGTAGGGTTCAGCTCATATCAAATCCTCAGTAAAAATCTATTAATTGCTTAATGCATGAATAAATGAAAATGTCTCCTTGAAAAGCCATCAATGTTGCTTAATCTATTTCTTTTTTAATTTGTGAGAACTAAGGGGAAGTAAACAAAAAAAAAATTAGTTGTGTGCAACAAATAAGATCTCTGAAACAACTACAAACCATTTGGGGAGCACTGTCATTGGTGACCCACATGAATTTTCTCCTGGAGGCAGTTCCTTGCAAGACCAAGGAAATGCAAAGTTGTGCAAAGAGTATCATCCAGCTGAGACAAGCTTATTAGTGTTCTCATTGACTCCCCGAGAAGCCCACCTGCTAAAGCTCTGTCTGGGAAAGCTCCGGGGCTCAGCTGGCCTCAGCTGCATGCATTTAAGCAGGTCGTCAGCCTGGGACTGGCCCTCGTTCAGCCAGCCCGTCCTTGCTTGGGCTGTGGTGGCGCATCGATGAGAAAGGAGCATCTTGGCTTTATAGAGGAGAGAAAATGATTGATTTATGCCCTGTGGAAATGCATCTTTACAATAATTCAAGAACATCCTAAAAATTTAAAGTGAACTGGAACAGAAATTGTCCATCCAGAGTAAACAGACTTGCCCACAGATAAAGGAAAAAGTTTTGAAAGTGTTCTTATTACTCTACCTTAACTTTAAAAGCGTTCATGTCATTTCTTACCAGAACTAACACAGGTACCTGTAGTATTTCTTGAGCTGAACGTGATCCTCCATTGTTAAAATGGGGTACTCTACTACCCCCCACCCCTTTAATTTATGGTGGAGGAAACAAGATAATTTTCTTAGCTTGAAATGCACATGTCAGCTTGGAGCTCCCTTACTCTTGAGATTTAGAAAAGGCTATTTGAACCACAGTTCCGTGGCCTGGAAGTCCAAAGCCTGATCCAAGAGTTTTGAGACCACCTAGGATTATGATCTGTTGACTACTTCTATTTCTGGGCTCATGCTTTCTGTGTTTTTTTGTTTTGTTTTGTTTTGTTTTTACCCCCTGTAAAATTTTTGTTCAATGCAACATTAGCCCAAATGTGAAACTCTGCCCTTTTGCCTATTTCTGCAAGACTTACTGATTTTAGATTTACTGTTGACTCGGGGGTCATGAGGAGGGGCCACGATGTATTCTGAGCAGAAAAGAATATAACATTTCAGATTAAACACCCCATCTCTGGAAAATCTTTTCAGTCACACTGTTACAAAAACAGAGCCCATGCCTCATTGTCCTCCAGGTTTTGCATTTTGTTCCTCTGGTTCTTTTCTCTTTCCCTCCCATTGTCCTTCTTCTTTTTCCTAGAACAAATAACAAACACCTACAAATTTCCTCTTCCTTGGGTAGAGTGAACCTGGCAAGGAGAGTGGGGCTTCCTTGGTTTGAATCCCTGGCTCGACCCTCTCCAGAGACGTGACCTCTCTACCTCAGTCTCATCAATCTGTAAAGTGGAGGAGGAAAGAATTCATATGGTATAGTAGTATTGATGATTAAATGAATTAATATGTATAAGCACATAGAACAGTTTTCGGCCCAGAGGAAGTAACAAAAATGCTTGTTAAGAAAACAGTTCTTTTGTTATTGTTGCTTGGGCTCCCTTGGTACCTTACCCTCAGTTTCCAGTGACTTACCAAGATAGTTTCCAGCAAAGCAACCTTTTTCTTCCTGGGAAGAATTCTGGTGCCAGATGTTCAGGAAACCCTAGTTTCATGTTATTAGAAATGTTTTCATCCTAGAAATCATTTGCAAAATATTGGTGTCTGCTATTATCCTCTGCCAAGTGGTAAACTACTTCAAGGAACACATTTGTACAGGGAAGCTGATAACCAATCTAAGCACTTAAATCTATGGAACATAATCCCATAGGGCTGATGATTATTAGAACGGTGAATGGTTTAGGTGTCCCCAGTACCCACCACCAGGCTCTCCCATCCCTCCATCCCCCTCCCTCCAAGTCCCTCAGTTTGTTTCTGTGTCCAAAGTCTCTGTTGTTTCATTTCTTTCCCTGGATTACCCTAGTTCCCCTTTACTTTCCTTCTCTCACTGTCCTCCAGGTTACCCCTCATGCACCGCAAGTAAGTGAAACCATGCGATACTTGGCTTTCTCTTCTTGGCTTATTTCACTCAACATAATCTCTTCCAGTCCAGTCCATGTTGCTACAAAAGTTGGATATTCATCCTTTCTGATGGAGGCATAGTATTCCATTGTATATATGTACCACATCTTCTTTATCCATTCATCTGTTGATGGGCACCTTGACTCTTTCCACAGTTTGGCGATTGTGGCCATTGCTGTGATGAACATTGGTGTACATACTGGGTGTGGGGAATGGGGAATGAATCTTGGAACACTGGAAAAAAAAATTTAAGTAACAATAAAAAAAAATTAAAGATGGAGAAATCAGAGAGGGAGAAAATAAGAGAAACATAATCTATGTATTGTTGCAACGATTTTTCATTTGTCCAAATGTTTTACCATGAAGTTTGCAAAAAATGTGTTTCCCAAACACAAATGCAAGAACAAAGTGTATCAAATTCCTATAGTAAATTTTAGGTAGAAGTTGATAATATTAATTTTAAAGCTTGTATTGAAAATTTGCCTTTTGAAAGACAGCACATTTATGTCCAAATCTTGAAATATATGTACTGTATTATCCTTGTGTCATAATATCACATATTATGTCTGTCTTTCACATAAAAAAAAAAAAAAAGAACGGTGAATGGTGTATCATTTCTTCCTTACAAGCTTATTAAAGGGACAGAGTTTTTCAAGTTCACCAGCAATACCAGAAAGAGCCATTTTTGTTCGGACTATGACACATAAACATTATCGCTCAAAGCAAAAAGGTTTTTTGCGTGCATGATGCTGAAGTGAAGCTGTTTGTGTGATTCCAACAATATATAGGCCATTTAAACTGGCCTCCGTGTTAGTATTTCCTTCTATGAAATGATAAGCAAAATTATTGAAGGTCATTTCCTGGACGAAGAGATGGCATGTGGTTAGTCACTTTCCAGACATTTGAAAATAAAACCTGATATAAAAGGAGGTATTGTTAAAACTAAAAACGAGGGGCCGGAAGGGGAAAATTGATTAGGCAAAGTTCGGGGCCAAATTATCCAAGGACCAAGAAAAACTCAACTGGGAAGGCAGACCTCCAGCTGCTCCAATGGTCCATCTGCTCCACCTGAGACCTTGTTAGAAATGCAAATTCTAGTCCCCCTCCCACACTCACTCACAGTAGCTTCGCAGGAAGGATCCAGAAATCTGTTTCACAAGCTCTCCGGGCCATTCTTTTCTTACGCATGCTCAAGTTTGAGAAGCGCTGAGACATATGCATTTTTGAGTTGCTCACATTCTCTAAAATAACTTAAGTGAAAATCCAAGAGAAAGAGAGAGCACACTTAATTTGGCATTTGATTGGATTTGATTTGAAATTTGCTGTTTAATCTCCTTGATTAAACTAAGCCATCTCCTTTAGTTCCCCTGCTTGGGATGTAAATTGATCGTATGAAAGATAGTAATTTCATGTGGAATTTAAGGATTATTTGAGTAAACTATTAATGGAATGGAAAAAATTCTGTCAAATTTAACATGATGCATGGCAGAAAGCCCTGAGCAATTGGGTGTCAATTTCTCTAAAACGATGCTATGTCCTCGTTTAAGTTGTGCGTTCTTGGCACTTCTATGTAGAGTCAGGATGGGTAAGTGCACTGAGAAGGCATGATCATTTTACCAAGGCTTCTGCAGATGCCAGTCTTCATCTAGGTAGACAGTGATGAATGCTTTGTTAGATCAATGATAGTCCATTAAGGGCTAATGTGGACCCTGTTTCCAACACCGAAGCAGATGGAAGGATTTTTTATATATTGAACAACAAAACAAGAGTATGCCAGAAGCAAGAGTTTCAAAATTTCTTCCTATTAGAATCTAAGTTTGAACAATTGATACAAAAGTCATTATTTATTATAAAAAGGGAAAGAGTCAAAATACATACTTTTGAAGATGTAAATGTCTAGCCTTTGTTAAGCACTAAAGTAATAAATGTGTACATTATGAATACAATTAATTCACTTGTAATGAAATAGTTTGTTATTGATTTCAAATTTAAAAGCTATAAACAAACACTTTCGTATATTGAAGTTTGCCATTTTCTCCACAAATTTGGTTACACATTCAGTCCTTGCTGAATCTGAAGTAGTATGGTGTTCGTATTTTAGCTGATGCAGAATATTACATTTTTTTCTTTGAAATATAACCTTAAAATATTTGTTCAACCATCCTTATCATAAAAAAAATGCAGCAATGTAATCTTAGACAATTTCCTAAAAATGTGAAGTTGTAAAAATGGAATACAAACAGAGCAAGAAAAAGAAGAAATTTTGATAGGCAGAAATATCCTCAGTTATTAATAAAGCATTAAAAATAGTCCAGAAATATAAATGGTTACTACAGGCTGTCAGGGTCCCGAGATGATGTGTGGCATTTTTTATCCAGTAGGAATATAATAAAGGCCAATTTAGATTCCTGTTACGTTCCTTTAAAGCTTTTAAGAACTAATGGTATAACCGAAGTAGCATAACAATGTTATTGACATATTGCATTTATTTGTTTAGAGAATGCCACATTATTGATAGTACTGTTTCATTATAAGTAATCAGAAATCATGTACATCAGGGTCAGAAATAATATCTATACATTAAAAATATTTTATAGAAAATTGCTTTCTGGTCTTTTCCAAAATTAAGTGACATATTTCCAGTTACGTTTTGTAATTCAAAAAGTTCACTTGCCTCTTTCTCACTTGGAGAGTATATAAATGAAAAAAACAATATACATTTTTAATAAAACGTTCAGCAGTGTAGGGGGAAAAGTCTTATATGTATATATAAAACGCGAAAAAAAGGTAGGCACACAAAACTGGGCTCCAAAGAGACATGACATTGTCAATAAAATTATAAATTATAGTAGAATTTAACATACAAAACAGAACTTAGAAGTCAACCAAGAATGTTTGTTTTCTCATTAAAAGTAGTAGTTCTTTAAAAAATTCCCCCAGTGCTTAGATTCTAAAATCCTCCCTGTGGGATTCTTTGCTTTGGCTCTTTGTTCTTTTGACATGATCCCATACTCTTTGATAAACTTCCTTGTCTTCTGGTAGGACAAGATTTCCTGCCCTAGACCTGAATTTGGACATTTTTCCCCCTCAGTAGTCCCGATTCTTTTTAATAGTGAATAGTTTTTAGAGACTAGTACCTATGGTTAGGGATTGCTATGAACAATTTTTTTTTTTTTTTTTTTGGTAAATGGTTACTTAAACGTTCAAAAAGGGATTTCTTTGGTTCTTTAGATTTGGTACCAATTTAGTCTTGTTTGCTCACATCCAGATTGGTTATTGTCATTTTTAAGAATTCCAGTTTCATAAGGAAAAAAAAACTATTTGCATTTTTATGAACATTTACTTATTTATTACCAAAGTGGAATGTTTTGTTAGGGCTTATCAATTGTTTATATTCTTTGGTATTTTGCATTTTTTTAAAAGATTTTATTTATTTATTTGACAGAGAGAAACACAGCGAGAGAGGGAACACAAGCAGGGGGAGTGACAGAGGGAGAAGCAGGCTTCCCGCCAAGCAGGGAGCCCGATGTGGGACTCCATCCCAGGACTCCGGGATCATGTCCTGAGCCGAAGACAGACACTTAACGACTGAGTCACCCAGGTGCCCCAGTATTTTGTATTTTGAATTGCCTGTTCGTGCTTTCAATTTTCAATATTCTTTCTCCATATACCAAGAATAGAACCTTGTCCCTCAAAATGTTTAGGAATAAAATCTTATATGTGGGATCAATCTTTTGTCCTTCTGAGATTTGTGTTTGTACTGGAGATTATGCAACAGAAAAATCAAATAAATATTTATTGAATACCTATTCTTTGCCACACAATACATATTTGTTGATCATCTACTAGGTTCTGGCAACACAGAGGTAAATAAAACAGAAAATAATTCTTGCTCCTCTTGGGATATAATTCTAATGGGAATTTAATTAAAAACTTTATCATCTCAAAATTACTTGAATAAGAAGGCAATAAGTTATGTGTCATTTATAAAATATGAGGAATAAATATCTTCACTTTGGTTAATGTTTGTCTCTTATTTTTATTTCAAAATAGCTTATACCTAGGAGTGCCTGGGTGGCTCAGTCGTTGAATGTCTGCCTTCAGCTCAGGTCATAATCCCGGGGTCCCAGGATCAAGACCCACATCGGACTGCCTGCTCAGCAGGAAGCCTGCTTCTCCCTCTCTCACTCCCCTGCTTGTGATCCCTCTCTAGCTGTGTTTCCCTCTGTCAAATAAATAAAATCTAAAAAAAAAAAAAAAAAAGCTTATACCTAAATCACAAAATGAGGTAATTCAAGATCTTTAATATTTTTATGGGCTTGCTACTAGTCATGGAAATTCAAGTATTAAAACTTCATTTCTTGAGTGAAACATTACCTCCTGGTTTGAAAACACACATTAAATAGGTTTAGCTATTATTAGACTGGTATTATTACACAATTATGATGACATAATAATAATGAATATAATATTACTATGCATTGCCATATACATATAGATGCTATTCTATTTTATAATGTATTATGAATATTATTTGAAAATGATATGTTAGTTAACACTAACTTCTATGGTAAAAAAAAGCCTTGTTTACCTAATCTGAAAATCGAAGAAACAAAAAATTAGAAATGCATCTGTAGGTTTATCTCAGTCAAGTGTGCAGCTTTGATTTTCTTAGATAGTAGTGAGTTTTAATATCCTATTCCATTGTTTCTAAAATTACATTCAGAATTGTTAAAAATCATACATCCAATCTTTAGTCATAAACTATTAATATTATTTGTACTTGGGAATCATTATGGGGATAAATTATGAATGGCTTTATGGAAATAGATGTTTTCATTAAAAAAAATGAAGATTGACTCAATATATTTTAGGTTAAATGGAATGTTAAGCAATTCTCCAAAAAATTACTTGTCTATCCCCACGACCACAAACTGAGCACAAACTGAAGTGTGTCGCGGATCATTTTTACTTCCAGATGTCCTTTAAAGTGTATAAATTAGCAGGGAATTGCTATGTCTGTATGATAGAAGCTAGGTGCTCATTGAAAGCACAGAAAATGATTCCCCTGGATACAGGTGTTAGCAAATCACTTGGTTTTGGTTTTACTATTTGATCTAATAATATGCAAGTTGGATTTATACTTGAGCCAAAAACATCTTCAAATCCTCGTAGAAATGATGGAAAACACTAAATATGACCCATTATCATGTCAAAACACGGTGCTATAAACTAAAAAGGCAAGATGGGATAATCTTAAATACTGAGTTTTTACTCCTTTCTGTGTAGTCATCAATTAAGATCTACTGTCATATGTGAGACTGCATAAATCCATTATTTATAAGAAAACATAAGGGATGCTTTCTCCTCCAAACCTTCAGCTAATGAAAAATATGTTTTTAAATATTTTCTTAATGCTACGTAACTGCTTCAGAAACTTTGCTGCTTTCAATACTCCTCTCCATTCCCAGCCCCCCCAAAGTGTGTCTTTGCTCTATTAAACATAAAAATGTCAAAATGTCACATTTTTTGAAATTTCTGTAAAACCAGAAAGGCCAACACTATCTAATCCCTAAAAGAGACAACACAGTATCAGAGCACAAGCAAATACCAAAACAACAAGTATCAGCTATTTTTATTATTATCAGCAGTGTGGTATTAATCAGAAGTTCAGCAAGTGAAAACCCTAATGGGTAGGGTTTGAATGATCACTAAACAGAGCTACGAAGAAAGGAATTAGAGATCTGGGTTTAAAATTAGTAGAATGTCGCCATTGCCTAGGCAGTGATAAGGGGTGGTGAAGCAGCAATTGTATTCTGAACAGAGAGAAGGGAAATTGTTAGCACAGGTAATGTAGGCAGGAGATGATATTCCTGCCTATCAATGTGCTCATACTAGTTGGAAAAAGGTTGACATCCTTCCATACCCTTTGGTAAATAGCTATGGGCCCAAGCCCCTGACAATATTCAGCCCATTCCCTGAAATCTCCAGATTTCCCTGAAGACCAAAGCCTGTAGTTTCAAGGAAATTTAGCAAAGAGCATCCTGAGTCCTGCTTTAGCATGAAAACTAACATCCCTCTTATACGTTGATGCCTATGTCACTTGGGTTGTTATATATATATTTAATATGACAGAGAGAAATGCAGGGGGAGTGAGAGAGGGAGAAGCAGGCTTCCTGCTGAGCAGCAGGGAACCAATGCGGGGCTCGATCCCAGGACTCTGGCTCGATCCCAGGACTCCGGGATCATGACCCGAGCTGAAGGCAGACACTTAATGACTGAGTCACTCAGGCACCCATTAAATATTTTTAATATCACATCCTTCTTTAAGAAAGAGCTGCGGACTTCTTTCCCACTTCCTCTGCTCAACACCTGATTCACACCTTCACTATGAGGACATATGTCTCTCCTCTGAGAAGAGTCCTAGCTGCTATCTCTTCAGTGACTTTTTGCCTCTTCATTTTTTTTGGTCTTCTTTTTCTGCAACCCCTGTTGCACTACTTTTGAACCTAAGAATCTGTTCTATATGTTTCTTACCAGACTGTCCTATTTTTAATAGACCGTCATTTCATATTATTTATGTAACACTATTTAATGATGTGCACGATAAGGAAGTCATTTTTGAGTACTCTGTTCTTTTCTTTTCTTTCTGGGGAGTATGAATTTTCCGGTTGACTTCATTGACTGCTTCACTGACTGTGAGACCTACTCAGGTGTTTTGAATTGTTTATCAAAAAGAAAACTTCCTTCTTTTCCTTCTTGTTCTTATTCTTCTGTAAACACTTCTGCTTGTCTTTCTAGAGCTGCCGATCTGGATTTGCTCATACATCAGGGCTCAGAAATCTTGATAGAGCGATGAGTTGGGAAGTGCCAGTCACCTGGAGTCAGAGAGTGTCTTGTCTTTATCCACCAGGATATGTCCACTACTTTCCTCCCCCAGTTTCCAGCTTTATTGAGGCAGCCAGCCAGAATTCGGGGTAAGATTGACAGGTTAGTTTTCTGCTTCCTCTAATAGACAGAAAAGGAAGACCATGGCCACACTTTTCACGTGGGGAGCCTGGGTCCAGTCTTCTCTACCTTATTCATATGGAGAACGTTTAACCTCCTTCATCCTATAGAGATAGAGCTCTCTGCTTGCAAACTTGAGGTTCTGTAAGGTTTGCTTTTTAGGCCAGATTACTCTTTGTGTCCCTCTTTCATTTTGGGACCAATGCAGTACTTATCTTCCCATTTGAATGCCAGTATTTCATTTTACTTTTATCATTTTGTACTTTATCATTTCTATGGGCTTAGTAGAGGGGAAGATGGTGCTTTTATCAGTCACGTTTTCAGCAGGAAACAGATGGTGCACTCAAATTAGGATAATTCAAGGCAAGTTTTAAAAAGGGACCACTGAAAAAGATGTTGTCAGGGCGCAGGGAATTGAAATCGATACTGTCACATTCCAGAGCTAGTGTGGAATAGAAACTGGAGACATGAGGAAAGGGAATAGTTGGTGTATGGACAAAGCAAAAAAAAAAAAAATCTAGCTATTTCTCTGTCCTTTACACATGCACACAGATTTATGAAACACTTATTCGGGGGTGATTTTTGTAATTTGTGTCTTCCATTACCCCGAACACTGGCTTATGAGTAGGTCACACGTATGGATCCTTTATGTAATGAAACAGGACAGAGAGAGAGAAACTGTAAGCCTATCCAGCCTTATCGCCGAAGATTCAAAACAAGCTGCAAAGGTTAAAACAGAAAATATACATGATGCATTCAAGACAATTGGTGGAGACTTTTAGTTATGATCATGCTGTACGTTTGTGTTTTCTATATGGGGCTAGATAACTTCGTCACTCTTAAGCCAGAGAGTAGGGGAAAGAAGCGTGGAGAAAGCTTTGTTTCATAAATGTGTGTGTGTGTGCTTATAGGAAACGGAGAACAGTTGGCTTTGTTTTTTTTTGTTTTTGTTTTTTTTTTTAGTGACAGCAGTATAATATCCACACCCGAATGGAGACACAACGGGTATTGCTTCTTACTCAAAGTTTTTTTTCAAGGTTTTATTTTTTTATTGACAGAGAGAGAGATCACAAGTAGGCAGAGAGGCAGACAGAGAGAGAGGAGGAAGCAGGCTCCCTGCCAAGCAGAGAGCCCTATGTGGGCCTCGATCCCAGGACCCTGAGATCATGACCTGTGCTGAGGGCAGAGGCTTTAACCCACTGAGCCACCCAGGCGCCCTCAAACTTTTGTTTTTAAATGTCAACCTACTTCCCTTCTTTCCCCGATTTCTATCATTTCCTGTTCTTTCCGTCACCCTCCTAAAGTAGAACCTTGACGAGGATTTCTTCAGCAATAGCAGATTCAGGACATCAGAGGTGAAGACAGAAAGACCAGTGGGCTTGCAGTGAAAAATTTGGTGTTAGACTTCGGCCATCTGATTTAAGGAATCAAGTTCTCCGAACGTCAGGTTCTTCATCTATGAGGGGAGGTATTACAGTTCATCTTCTCTCAGAGGTTCCCAACCCAAAGGGGATAACATAACATTCTCATTAAAATGGTGGTTCTTTTTAGAGAGGATCAGAGGAAAGGAGTATGTCTTAGAGCCTGAGGAGGCCAGAAAAGGAGACTGAACGGAGTGCACTCAGCTGCGGGAGAAGTATCCTTGAAGACAGAATGTCTCCAGGAAACTGTTTTCCTTACTCTTACCCAACTTGCCAGCCATGCCTCCATTTTGGGTTCTTCTGTAGTGTGTGCTCCCTCGCCTCAAGCCTCAAGCACAGTTCTATGGATATCTGCCTGATAACTGTCTTACCTCTTTCAAATCTTTGCTCAAAAATCATCTTAATGACGCCTTACACTGCTTGCCCGTATTTGGTATTACAAATACCCCTATTTGGTAATACAAATACCCCCCAGCACTCCTCATCCTCTTGGCCGGGTTCTAGTTCTTTCTATAACATGTAGCACATTCCAGTATACTCTGTAATATTCCAGTTCACCAACCTATCGGGTTTTTTTCTGTTGTTTGACAACACTTTGTGTTCCCTACAACACCTGCACTGGAATGCAAACCCCATGTTGGCAGGGATTTCTGTCCATTTGCTCACAGATGTATCCCAAGCACATAGGTTAGTGCTTTGGACAGAGAAAGCACTTCACAAACATTTTCTAAATGAAGAAACATGTCACTCTAATAGTGCAAAGCAACCATACCCAGACTTCCCTGGGTACCACCTGAAGAATGTCACACATCATACTTGGAAGATTCTTTGGAACCTGATCACAGGGACTGCCCATCGGGCCTCTGGAGACTTGGAGATTGGTAACCAGATTAAAGCAATTCCCTGTGGTGCTCCACTATACATTTTCTCCTCTAACCCAACATCAAGGCCATTAAACCCATTTTCTAGGTGTACAGTGGAGAGGTTCCCACAAGGGGTGGCCATTGCAGGCAATCAGCTCATGTCCCCTAAGGAGGACAACCATATAAATTTAACATTGCACTAGACAATAATGGTCTGCTTATTGTTTCATCCTTTTTAGGGTGTGCATTCCTCCTATCATTTCTTTTCATCATTACCGTAGGGATTTGGATTTTCTTTTTTTTCTTTTTCTCTTTTATTTTTTTTTACTGTAGATCACCCTATTTTTGTGGATTCCATTTCTTTCTTCTTTTGGTTTATTTTCTCATTTTCCTGAGCACATGCTCCAGTAGTACAAAATGGGGAGAAAGGAAGTAAGATTTTTGATCCTTTGTGTGACTAAAAATATCTTCATTCAATCCTTGAGTAATGTTTGGGTATATTCAGAACTCTATGTTGAAAATAATTTTCCTAAATGGTCTTGAAGTTTTATTCCCCCTTATTTTCTGGGTCCTGGTATTGCTTCTGAGAACTGGAATGTATTTTCTAAGTTTTGTATCTATTTTATCTGTTATTTTTCTCAAGCTGGAAATAGGATCTCTATTTTAGGATCTCTACTTTCTCCATGATGTTATGAAAATTTACATTGGTGTGTCTTGTTGTGAGTCTTTCCCCATCCATTATGTTGGCACCTGGAATGCCCTTTAAATTTGGAGGTGCATGTCTTTTAGTTAGGAAAGAGAATCTTACATAATTTCTTTAATATTTTTCTCCCACCTACTATTATCATTATTATTATTATTATTATTATTATTATTATTATTTAGATCATGTGCAGTTGGGGGTTGAAATTTCTAGCTTGTTCCTTTAGTTAAATTTTTTTTCCATACTTTTCCTTTCTGAATTTTGGGTTCCTTTTCCATGAGATTTCTTCAACTCCATTTTTTAATTATTCTGTGAATAATATTTATTTCTGTTATCCTATCTTTAACATTTGAAGGCTGTAACTTTTATTCTCTGAAGGTCTCTCTCTCTCTCTTTTTTTTTTTTTAAAGATTTTATTTATTTATTTGACAGAGAGAGATCACAAATAGGCAGAGAGGCAGGCAGAGAGAGAGGACGATCAGCCTCCCTGCCGAGCAGAGAGCCCGATGCGGGCCTCTATCCCAGGACCCTGAGATCATGACCTGAGCCGAAGGCAGAGGCTTTAACCCAAAGGTCTCTCTTTTTTTAAATAGAATTTTATTCTCACTCTGTATTTCTTAGAGTATTTAAAGTTTCTACATATTTGTTTCTATTTCCTCTGAGTTCCTTTTAGGGGAATTTGGCTAATAGCTTTCATTTTTGAACGTTATCAAATGTTTTGTGATATTTGGCTGCTTATGAATAATTGTATCAACAAAGCATAAATAAAAATAAAACAGTAATAAAAGCCTGTTTATCAATAAAGCATAAGACATGGGTCGGAAGCCCCGAGCCTCTGGGTGGCACAAAGTGAAAGATGGGATCCATTATTGGATTGTCAGGTAGACACGTAGATCTTTTATCAGGTCATTCACAAATTCCTAGATGCTTCCTTTCCAGCTGGCTGATTTCCTTCAAGAGAAAAACATGCTCCTCTGATTCTCAGGTCTTTCTAATTATGCCTGACTTTAACCAGAGTTCAAAATTGTATTTTCTCACCTTATTTACTTCCTCCAGTAATAAGACAACCTTCTTGGCCAGGAAGGGGGTCGAGTCCTGTCTGCTGGTAGGAGTTGAGTTAGAAGGAGGAGATGCAGCAGTGATGGCAAGTTTCAAGAATAAGGAGTTTCACTTAATCCATCTCTTTTCAGTGTCGTGCCCCATTCCTGTTGGGGTTGGTCTTCTGTGCTTTATTCTTTAGCAAATAAATATGTACAATTTCGTTTGTCAACTGTATCTCAAGAAAGCTGAAAAAACAGTTTTTGGATGTTTGGGAAGATGAGAGGGCTCTTAGAGACATGGGCAGTGCGTGTCATCTTGTGCCCGCGCTTGGCAGAGAAAACAGAGGGCTTATGCATGCGGATATAGCTCTTGTGCTCTGCACTCTTCTAAAGTCTCAAGACGCCATTAAGCCACCATAATTAGTCTCTTAACTCCTGTTTATGAGTTTGAGTGAGCCTTTTACTTTCTATGCTGATAGAGCTTGTTCCTTTCGGAAAGAAAGAAGACCTGTATTTCTATCTTCCAAGAACATGAACTAGATTTGAAGGAAGTGTCTAGGAAGTTAGACCAGGGTTCATCCTGGTGTCCTAGACCACTTTTAATGACAAAGTAAGATAAGGAAAAAAAATCTTTTAGTAGTAAAGAAAACTTACTTTATTTTTTTTACCCCCCCCCTATGGAAATAGCGAGTTTAATGTTATCAGGTGAGGGGAAATAATGAGCTATAGGTAGAAGGAGTCCAAAGTAAAAATAATTCCACTCACCAAGCCACCTCAGCCAGCTTCTATGAGGTAGTCTTTATAATTATTTTATTTAGGAGATACCACTATAAATGAGCATTGCTCAAAAGCTAGGCATTCTATGAGTTTTGGTTGATTTTCTTTCCTTATTCTTTTAGTTAGGATTTTATTTATGTATGTATTTTACAGAGAGAAACAGAGCTAGAGAAGGAACACAAGCAGGGGGAGCGAGAGAGGGAGAAGGAGACTCCCTGCTGAGCAGGGAGTTAATGCAGGGCTCAGTCCCAGGACCTAGGGATCATGACCGGAGCCGAAGTGAGATACTGCATGACTGAGACACCCAGGTGCCCTGATTTTTTTTTTTTTTTTTGGCCTGGTTTATACAAGCAATTTGCTTATACCCACCTTAAAATTTGTCTAGACTACGAAAGTTGCAACTATGATATAAATACTTGGACATGAGTTGTATGTAAAATAATCAAATATGTTGGCTTAATTAGATCTCTAGGCTGAAATTTTATATATGCAAGATATAGTTGTATTTTCTTTATCTAGTTAACAAAACACACTAACAAATCATAGAATGCATGGCTGTTATTACTCCGGGTATCTGTTCGGGTTTATATTTTCTGTGCGTGGGGGATCTGTGTAGAATCTACAGGAAATCAACCAGAGGATGTTTAAATGAGAGATTTTGGAAAGTTGAACTGAATTCGAAGGAAGTATCTAGAAAGTTAGAAGCTGGGCCCAGTGCCCTTGGTATTATCTTGGTGATTTGCTAGAAGGACTCATGGGACTCAAAATAGAGTTGTACTTATGGCTAAGATCTATTAAATGAAAGCAAAATTGTCAGAAAGAGAATGTACATGGGGCAAAATCTGGAGGAAACCAGGTCCATTCTCCCAAGAGTCCCCTCCCTGTGGATTCCCTCAGTTCCTTACTTCCTCCAGCATTAAATTGTAATGTGTGGTCTATCGGGGTTGCTCCTTAGACATTCAGTGCCCAAGGATTTTACTGGGGGTTGGTCAGATCAGCACCCTCTGCCAGACATGCATAAAAATTTGAGATTTCCAAGGTGGGGGAAGGAGTTTGTTCAGCGTAAACCATAGAGTTTGTGCATTTTAGGCATAACAAGTCAATATTATCAGTTAGGGAATAGTAGGCACCCCCCTAAAATCCAAATTAAATAGATGCCGGTCAAGAGCCAACCTGGCCAGCAGGCATTTCTTAGGATAGCAATCTCAGTCTTGCTCTGTTAACTCTTTTCTGGGGGAAAAAAGTGGGGGGCCTAAATTTTAGTTCCTAAAAAGGAACTAAATTTTATCTAATGTCTTTGTGTTATAATCTTTGATATATGCCTTTATAGCCCATTTAATTTTCATGAAATCTCCACAAAGTCCAGTGGTAGGACTGGGCATGGGGCTGAGGAGATGGAACAGGAAGCTGCCTCTGTCTCAGACCCTGATGGCCTTCAGACTCTGTTTAGTATGCTACGGCAATTAGAAAAGTCTAGAATCACTGCTCATTCACACCCAGTGGGTTTCAGGACTCACGTCTGATTTGGGAATTCATTTTCTCCTATGGACTGCACTGGTTCACATCCATTTTATCTTGAAAATTTCGAGTTGGTTTCTCTATTGTCAGCCTTCAGAACACAGGGCATCCATACCCTGGGTGAGGTCTCTAAGCTCTCTGTCTTCTTCCTTTACATTAGGACTCACCACAGGGGATAGAAGCTCACAGAGGTAGTTTTCTATTTCTCCACAGAATGGGTATATTTGGAAAGAGACAGAGAAATCAAAACACGTATGAATGTGTTTAATTGGATGATGAGTTTTCTCGCTAACAGCCACAGTCTGACAGTAGCACAGGGAAATGAAGCAGGGATCAATACTTTTTGTCATCCTCACTTACTTAGCCATTTTTTTTTTTTAATATCCACACTCCATCATCACAATCTTTCTCCAACCAGCTCCTATTGGGGAACTCTTTCTCTATCTCTTTTACATGTGATTCAGGAGGGTCTCACAATTATATCACCTTCAAAGAGTTAAGCCTGTATTCAAGCTAAGCCAGTCAGAATCCGTTTCTGTCCACTCCCTCCCACTCCTCCATTCGCTGACAATGAAGTGGGTAGGAGGAGCAACTTCCTCTCTTCCTCTCTGGAAGGTTTGTTGGAATGATGTGACCTTAGAAGCGGCTGGAGACAAGTAGGGGAGAAGGAAGAAAAGCAGGGGCAAGGCATAGCATCCTGCTCCTTGTCTGCATCGGCACCTCCCCTCTTCCCATGCTCATGAGCCTTTTGTGTTGGCCTCATTCAGGTTGCACTTCTGCCTCTATGAACCACAATAAGCCTACCACTAGACGTGTCTGTGATACCTAAAAAAGCATTCTTAGAGAAAAGAAAAATAAACTTGGGATTCAGGCTCTTTCTCAGTGAAGTGATAGGGTTATTCCAGAAATATATATTCATATAAAGCCAAACATTATTTAATATTGAAAAGATGAATAATAATACTTCTTTTTTAAACATAAGGCCTGAATTATTTGATATGGAGGGAATAGAGATAAATCAAGACCACAGGATTAGGCTTACTTTATCTAACATATTTCAGGACAAGTTTTCCCTAGTTGGGAAACCTAAATCAGGAACCTCAGAGCAGGTCTGGTGTTGAGGAGGGGGGTGTGGTTCAGAGCAGCTCTCACTCTGGTGGAGGGATGAGGCCCAGGCTTTCCTGGGAGAGCGTTCCATACTTGGTAGGAGCTTTTGAGCATGCGCCTCGACAGTCCTAATGGTGCTTCTCAAACCAGGTGATTGTCTTAGCATCCTTTTACTCTGATGCTGTGATTTTTTTAAGTATTTATTTCTATAATAAATCTGGAATTTTTTTTTGTTGTTTTGTGTAGGAATCTAACTACTAAGAGGTGAGAAGTGTGGGCATAAATATGTAGGAAAAAACTATTCTGAATATTTGCCTTTAGAAGTATTTAAAAATATGATTTCATACATTTTTCTCCAGATGATCCAAAAGAGTATTTTGTATAACTCTTTCCTAAGTAATAGGAAGAAATCACCCCACTTTGTTTTCATGTCTTTAGATTAGGAATATATCACACAGCAGTGTGTGTCTACCTCTTGGGAACATATTGAGGATGATTATTTCCAAATAATACTCAGTTGTGCTGAAGTGAGTAGAGTTTTGTGCTCTGTCTTTTAACAAAAAGAGCTGTGAGCTGCAAATTGTGTTTAAGTAGACATCAATATTTTACCAGGACAAGTGCTGGAAGATTTAATTTCTCTTTTAGAAAATGGCAACCATATGACATTTGAAGCTGATGAAATAGAAATTTGATTATTGGAAGTAATAGTGAAAATCCATCTTTAATTTCATGCATTTTGGTGAGAGTCATACAGTTTCCATATCAGTTTAATGGGAGTTTTCTCATCTGAATGACAAGTCTACAATGGCCCCTCATAGCATAATCGGAATGGTCCAGATAGCTTTCCATTCACAAACTCAGATATTTTGGTGGCTGAATTAAACTCTAAAACTGCTTTCAGCAATTTAGTGATACCATAACTAGTTAATTTTGCTTTTACTTTTATTGTGTTATGTGTTAGTTTGTTTTCCGTCAATTTCATACCCCAAATCACCCTCCTCACTATCAGTTTCTTTGGGCATAATAGCCAACCCATGAATGATTTCTAAATAGTTACATTTTCACAGATCCATGGGTCTCAAACCACCGAATAATGCAATGAGATTATGTGCTGTAATAATTTACTTCCAAACTCCTTTGACCTTTATGTCATCCTGGATGCCACTCTGTGGATGCCATTTCTTGGAGGACTGGCCCCTCTTCTCACTGATGTTCAGGGAAACAATTTCCCCTCTAACGCGCTCCCACAGTTGCGGGAGCCCGGGGCTGTGTAACGTGTGTGTGTGTTCACCAGGTGCGTATTTTTCCCCTGACGACTGCTGTCATGTTGATTCACTTTGATAGTCAAAATACGTCTTTTAAAATGATTCTCTGTATACTCCAGACTAATCCAAACCTAAAACAATCAGGCTGACTTTGTTTGCTTTTTTCAGCACCGGCAGCATCCAGCAAGCTGATACTTCCTGCTTCAAGCATGATTACGGTTGCTGAAGATATGAGAGCACGATAGAAGGAAGCTTAGCTTTCATAAAAGACACTGTCTCTGGAGGGCTTGGAGTGGCTCAGGAAGGGCTTGCCGGGGGAATCAGGAAGCCACTATCAATGGCACAGACTCAAGGTGCCATTTCACAAAGAGCCGCTTTTTCTCTTTCTCTCTCTCTCCACCCCCGCCGATGTTGGCAGAAATTCTTGCAAAGTTATAGAATGAAGGTGAACAGGACAAAATTAGCAGATTCCTGTGAGTCATGACAGTTTCAACACAACCTCTAGCTGTTCGTGTTAAATTATAGTGCGGGTATTTCAGCTTGTATCAGGATGATTAGGCGCAGGGCCCGCTCACCTCCCAAGGTGGGACTTCATGTCATTGTGCAACATAAATTGAGAGAGAAATAGAGTTGGTGTGGGGGGGCCAAACGATCTGAATTTATACCGTTTTCCTCTCGTTATCTTAATGTACGGTCCAGGCAGCAGACTTCCTAACTTCAACCCTTCCCATGAACAAAAGAGATCGGTCACGAGACCTGAACTTCAAAATGCCAGTGCTCAAAGGGCCCAAGAAACCTTCCTTTCAGACCTGACATTAACCGTGGGGTTCCTGAGATGCCATTTAAAACAAATCAACAAAAAGAAGACATATCTTTCTGGAATGAAGCATCACAGTGATCTCTTATAATCACTGGAGTTTAAGGAGAAAGGAGAAAGCGAACCTCACACTACTTTTAAACCCTTGACAGAGCACCGCCTTCAGACCGGAAGAATGTTTTTTGGTTGCAGAGTGAGAGGGCTTGCAACAGTAGCAGCTAACAAGTATGGGCCTCTTCCTGCATGCCCGGTGCTGCCCGACAGTTGGCGCTAATGCACAGTCAACTCCCATCCACACTTTGAGTTAAGCATCTACTTAGTATGTTCACTCTGTATATGGGGGCCTCCAGGCTCAGAGAGAGGCATTTCTCTGCCTAAGGATTTTCCCCTCTCTTCCGGGAGTGCAAGGGCCCAGTAAGGGCAAAAGAGCGAGAGACGTCCTGACCTTGGAAATGTGAAATTGCTGATAGACCTACAAAGCAGAACTCCACCCTTCATCCTGCTGCATTTACTGTCCTCACTAACACAGGGCCCTGGTTTTCTGAGGCAAGCTCAGCCGGTATCAAACACCATTTTTGTTTGGCTGCAGATGAGAAATATGAATGCATTTGTTTCTGTTTGCACCCTTTTCCAGCTGAAAACCTTTCTTGTTAGCTGTCAACAATGTCACTTCCACATTTTCATGTGATGGGTTTCTACTGCTGCTTATTTTGAAACAGAGGTGATAATTAATCTTCCCACATTCAAGCACTGCAAACATATTTCAATTTCAAATGAGATAAGACCCAAGCTGAAACACCCACACTTGTATTTTAGATAGCTTTGTACCATGCATCGTAACTGGCCTGAATTTTCTCTGTGGCAGTCATATTATCGATGATGAGCGTAGAAGAATTATTTCGAAGGGACATGCTCAGCAGAATAGAGAACTGACACATTAGCAAAAGTTGGAAGGAAGAAACAAAATGAAAATCAGGTTGATGTTAGTCTTTTTGCTGACCTTGTACACTTGCCAAGCTTCATCCACTTGTCTTTAAATAACAGCATAGGACGTCTGAGTGGCTCAGTCATTAGGCATCTGCCTTCAGCTCAGGTCATGATCCCAGAGTCCTGGGATTGAGGCCCACATTGGGCTCCCTGATTGGCGGGAAGCCTGCTTCTCCCTCTCTCACTCCCCCTGCTAGTGTTCCCTCTCTAGCTGTGTTTTTCTCTTTCAAATAAATAAATAAAATCTTAAAAAAATAGCAGCATAATTTTGAAACTTACTTGTAACATCAGGTAAATACATCTCTTCCTGTATTCACTGTCACTGAGTTCAAGGGTTGGGTCTGGTCAGAGTATATTAGAATCAGAACCATAAGAGATCTATAGAGCATATAGTTTATACAGACAAATATATATTTGGATACTGGTTTCTAGACTGGGATTTTAATAATCATTATGTACAATGACTTGGTATCACGAGTGGGGATAGTTTTATCCAAAGCCATAAGAGCAGATGGTAAGAAAGGTTGGACGAGTTATATTCTGATACCTGCTATCTATGCTTTTTTTTTTTTTTTTTTTGCGATTTTTAAAATTTATTTGACAGAGAGAAACACAGCTAGAGAGGGAACACAAGCAGGGGGAGCAAGAGAAGGAGACGCAGGCCTGCCAACGAGCAGAGAGCCCGATGTGGGGCTGGATTTCGGGTCTACGGGATCATGACCTGAGCCGAAGGCAGACGCTTAATGACCGAGCCACCCAGGTGCCCCATCTATGCATGTTATACATGGCTCGTTTTTTTTTTTTTTTTTTAATGGGGCTTCTTTTGAAGAAATCACAAATCCCATTTGGAACCCTAAATAATGTGAATATTAGTATAGGTGTTCTTAAGGAGATTATCTACCCCAGGGGTCTCACAGTGTAGAACACACACTGTGGGTATACATATGTCACAGGGCAAATGTGAAAAGTCTGGCCCCCTTTTTCCCACCTCTTCTTGTTTTCTCTGATCTCTTTTGTGCTCTCTGGCTGGGAGGGGCTTCCAGAATATCTGTAGGAATCCTGAGAGATGCAGCTGCTTGGTGAGGGTCGGGGGGGCTGGAAGCTTCATAGCCCCCGTACCAGGAAGTCTACCATTGACTCACTCTGAATATTGTGATTACTAGAAAGTCTTGAGATTTTCTGGTAAATAAAATGTTCTTCATTTTATACTGCATACACATACATATATAGATTTATGAATATTTATTTACAAAAACAAAGCTGTTCATTTACTTTAGCAACCATAGCTGAGTGAAACAAAACATATTTAGAGCAAAGGAAAAGGGGGGGGAATGGGAAAATAAGAGTCTGTAATTGCCTTTCCTCACTTGTCCTATGACCCCATCTTTTAGCTGTCATGTCCTGCTTCATGAGTTGTAAGATGTTCATTTTAATATAAAACATATTCATAATGATGTATTTTGGTATTAGGCTTTTAACTTTTTTAAAGAAAAAACGAGGCAGTTCTGAAGAAAAAAATTCCCATTTGGAAGTTTTTCTTAACCTATGCTGACTACTTTTTTCCTACACCTAGAGAATCGTAGAGGAAAAAGGGATGATAGTTTGGGACATGGTAATTTGGGGTACTAGGTTTTGATCTAGAAAAACCTTCTCAAGATAAATTTGGAAATCTGTAGGTAAATCTCAGAAGAGCATTAAGAACTTGAGATGTTCATTTAAAAATCTGCAATCCACCAGAGGCGACATTTAAGAACTAAGAAAAACAGCTAACACACATCAAGCCTGTCTTATACACCTGGAATTGTTCCAAATTCATTTCATCCACACAGCAACCCTAAAAGGTAGGTATTATTATTGTACCCCAGAGGGTAAGTAAATTCCACAAAATCAGTAAGAAGGGTCAGACTGAGGGTTTCAAAGCCAGGAAATCCATTCACAAAGCCTAGGTTTCAGCTGATATAGGGGGTGCCAGGGAAAGAAGACAGAACATTATGGGCTAATTCACATGGAGCCAAATGACCACAGGGAATTTACAGAGAAGAGAGCAAAAAGAGAGGGGTGCCTGGGTGGCTCGGTCAGTTAAGTGTCTGCTTTGGGCTCATGATCCCAGGGTTCTGGAATGGAGCCCCACACCGGGCTCCCTGCTCAGCAGAGAACCAGCTTCTCCCTCTCCTGATCCCTCTTTGTGCATGTGCTCTCTCCTTTCTCTGTCAAATAAATAAATAAATAATCTTAAAGGAAAAAGAGATAGCAAAAGAGAGATGGTTTGGAGACCTATGAGGAATATTCGAATTTCTCAATATCTGACAGAGAATAGCATTTCACGAAAGTTGAGACCACCAGTGATGGGGGGATAAGGGGAATAGAGACCTAGAAAGGACTGTTAGCTCAGGTGATTAGGAAGTATGACCCCTGAAAGAGAGCTACTTCTGGAGCATCCTGGATTAAAGAGAAGTTGGCTTTTCATTCAGTGGCCACACTCAATGACACAAAGTTGGCCTTAGTCTCATGGAAGTAAATATCCTAAGTGATCCAAAAGTTAGCCTGGAAAGTACTAAACAGGAGTGAGAATATAGAACTATGTGGCCTACTTCTTCACTTTTAGTTTTTGTTGTTTTTAAGTAGGCTCTGTACCCAGCATGGAGCCCAGCAAGGAACTGGAAACCTCACAACTCTGAGATCAAGACCTGAGCTGAAGACAGAGGCTTTAACTCACTGAGCCACCCAGGTGGGTTTTTTTTTTTTTTTTTAAAGATTTTATTTATTTGACAGAGAGAAACAGAGCCAGAGAGGGAACACAAGCAGGGGGAGTGAGAGAGGGAGAAGCAGGCTTCCCGCCGAGCAGGGAGCCCGATGTGGGACTCAATCCCGGGTCTACGGGATCATGACCTGAGCTGAAGGCAGTCGCTTAACCAACTGAGCCACCCAGGCGTCCCATCCAGGTGGGTTTTTTTTTAGTTTTTTACTTAAATGGTAGTGAGGCTCTCCCTGAAAACACCACATAAAATAGCCTCCCTCCTTATCTCCCTATTCCTGATCCTCCATTTTGTTTTCCCTCATTGCATGAATCTTTCTCATATATACTCTATTTGTGTATTCATTTCTCTCTTCCCCTCACTAAAAACCCAGCCCAACCAGGGAAAGATTATTTTGTTGATTACTTTATCTCCAGGACCTCAATAGGTATCAGTCCAATGCAAGAACCAGATTCTAATTACGACCTGACTTAATGGTGTGGCACAGCTCACACTGCTTATCAGTTGGGGGATCTAATTTTCATTACCTATAAGATAAGGAAGATATTTGAGAGTATTTTTAAGCTTCTCCACTTAATATGATGATGATTCTAAAGTTCTTCACCCTCTTCTCCCCACTCCATTTTACTTTAGAAATGAGAAGTTGTATCTTATTTTGGTAAAACTCAAGAACCTGAAGGCTAAATGTGAATCTCCTCAAGACGCCAGCCACCTGGATGTGATCTTAGGCACCTGTGTTTGTCCTGAATCTTCTAGGAAACATCCTAACATCAGGAAGGGTGGTACCCTGCCACACTTGCTCTGTTGCTTGCTTCCAGAATGGTTTAATCAAGCTCAATAATTTGGAGCTGGAAGTGTGGTTCCTCTTCAGAAAATCTCATCATTTGCTGATAGTCATATTTCTAGAGTATAATTTTATTTTTGAAGCAGGATTTTCTCATTATCAGGTGACAAATTTGCTAACTCAAAGTACCTGGATGCTTCTAGGTTCCAGAGTTCCATGACCTGAGTTGGCAAACTTCATGACGTACACAAGATGAAGGTGCTTTGTTCACTGGGGCCCATGCAATGGGCGCCAAAGAAACTACTGTTTGGTCTCAAGGTCTTAGAGGGAATTTTATATCATGAATGGTTTCTAGGCTTTCTTAAATAAAAATATATCCTGAAGTAATTTCCAGTGCTTTTGGATACTGTCTGGGAATCCTTTCCGTCGTTCTCGTAATGTGATTATAGGTCAGACAGGTAGGCTTGCTTTTCAGGGAAGGAGCCCAAAAGAGAAAAGGGTAACAAGGGAACTGTGTTCTAGAAAACACATGTAACGTGTCTATGGTTATTTTCCGCATGTAAAAGGCAAAGAAGGATGGTGGCCGTGATATCGCCAAGTGCTCTTCTGTTCCTCGTGAAGAAGCGAGGAAAGTGGGTGGTGATCTGGGTCTTCTGGGACTGGAGAAGAATTATGCATCATCCTGAGCCACCGGCAGGATGAGCTGCTTTGACTTCTGCAGCCTATTTTTAAAACATTTGACTGGTTATTTAAGGACAAAGTAAAAAGGTGCAGACTGGGAAACGAGTCAGTTACAAGGGTCTGGTGCAAGGTTAAAAATCATCTCAAGAATGTTTTTGAATAAATTAAGTTACTTAGTTCAAAAGCAAGGTATAAACAAATGAAGAAAGGATCAATGTCATCCAAGAGGAGACATTGAGGATTGTATTCTTTAAGCCAATGTTATTTAATTTTATTTTTGTACTTGAAATTGTGACTCAAGACTTAGAGAACTGTATGGAAAGAACTGTATTCTTTCCTCCACTAGTTATGGCGGGTGAGTCTCTTTCTTCTTCACATTGAAATGCTTAAGATTTTCACCAAACTCCTGTGGGGGACAGTCTGTCAAGAATACAGATCTGGGCTAGTCATAGCTCATCCTTCATCAGCAACCCATTTTAAGAGGGACACCTAACGGTTGCCCATGACATTAGGAACATCTTCATATTACTTCATGAACTCCCAGAAGTTTCTGAAATGTGGTCTATTTATTACTCTTTGTAAAAATGAGACTATGAGGGAAATCTAACAAAGGAGAGAGAGAAAGAAAAAGAACAGGCAATTTAATTTCTAACTTCCATTCTTATGAGAATATTGGGGGAAATGATTATGTATGTTTGTAAAAGTCAGAAAAAAATATGATTCACTGGCTTAACCTTTTTCACGAAAATAGCACGTTTTCTCCCTGTTTTTGTGTTCATCTTCAACCAGAGAAAATTAACCTGTCAAGATGCAATTGTGTTTTGCACTAAAATAGCATTGCCTATCAATAACGTATCTTCAAAGACATTCTCAGAAAGATGTTTTATTTTGACTACAGTCTTTAGGAGCATTTTCTGGTGATCAGATACCTTGTTCAGACCTTTTTTCCACCTTTCTTTAAACAAGATTGGGTAATGAAAGAATAGAATGTGAAGGGAGATCACCATGAGAACAAGGGGAAATCACATTAGGTCGGGGAGAAGGAAAAGTTTAGATCTATTGGTAGAGGGATATGGATGATTTCTACTTTCAGTATATACCTTGTTGATCTGCATAGAGTCCTCTTTGAACTCTGATTATTTCTACTTTCAGTATATACCTTGTTGATCTGCATAGAGTCCTCTTTGAACTCTGATTATTGCAACTAATAAATAATTCCTTGCCTTAGAGATTTGTAATATATGGCCAAAGCAGCTAGAAACTAAGGATAGTTTCCTTTACCCAGTTACTCATGTGCTATCCCTTATTCCAATGAAGTCCTCAGGGTAGCACTTCTAAGCTTCCAAAAATTACGGCCCTTCCCCAGAGAGAACACACAAAGGATATAAATTACATTTTCAGACTCTTAAATGGTAAGAAGTGAATAATTCGATTCATTTCTAGATGCTTGTGGATTTGTGCTACCTAAGATTTTCTGGGTAGGTACAAGCAACCATTGGTATATGTACATGAGAAATAATAATATTTTTGGTAGTGTCAATTATAGAGCTTCCATGAGTTAGAACAATTATGCCTGGGAGGAGAAAAGGAAGCTGCTGTTTTGCTTTTTCTAGAGATTTTCCACAATCAATTTTGAATAAATTTTGAAATCTTTTCAAAATATTAAAGACAGGAAAGAAAAACACTGGTAAGATGGAAATGGGTATCACAGTTTCTTTAATTTAGTATCAGTTCATATATTAATTTGCTGCTAGATTTCCTAAAGATCATTCTGGAACTCTTTAATTCATAGTATTTATTTACAAATACATAGGAAAACAATAAATGTCTCAAACACCATCTGCCTGTATTTTCCCTGAAGGGCTTTGCATATTTTCAGCAAGAAACAAGTCTAAATATCTTATAATTTTCATCAAAATGTTTCATAATTTCACAGCAGCCCTGCTAATGAAGTACAGTATGAGCCCTTAAAAAAGGCAAAATGATCTCGAATTGCAGACAGTGCCTCCTAATATTGTGGAAACACAGTGGGAACTGCTGGGGAGCAGGAAGATTGTTTCCTGCTTTGGGCAGAGGAGAAAGCTGAAAGGAAATTTCATTTTGCAAGGAGAATGAGAAAGGCTGCTATGTGTATCCACCTTAGATGAAGTTCAAGGAACTCAGAAACTTGGAGAAATGAATCTGAGAGGACTCTTAATATTAGCCGTGAGCACTGAGATCTAGCAACAATTGTGGAGATAGATACCAGATCATTTCCTCATATGTGGTATATGAACATTGATGTCAAAAATCAACATTTAGATACCTGGAGAAAGGAATACTGGAGATTGCAAAATTGGATCTGAAATTAATTTCCTGGTTTGCCACAGTCATAAATCCGAGCTTTCATCACAGAGGGGAGATAGGACAGCACACGATGGCTTATTAATGCTGGATTCATGGCACCAATATTAACTGCAAGTTCCTCCAGCCAAGTGGAAACCCAAACACAAGGCCGTTAATAGTTGTTAGCGGCTAGTAGCTATTGAGTGCCTACTGTGTGCCTTGCACATCAGCCCCATGTGGTATCAAATCATCACGACTCTCCTTCAGGATAGTTAATACCATCCCTACTTTGCAGTGACATCTCAAATTCAGAGAATGTGAGCTATTTGCTCAGTCACTTAAAGCTAGCATGTGACAGATGTAAGAGAAAGATCTGTGACCCATCTCGCAATCCTTGTACACACATGTCTTTGAGTGGGCATTTAGTGTTAATTACTCTGAGTGTGAAATGGAGTATGTGTACTGGGAGTAAATGAGAGTATTTTAGACATCACTTGCTGCAGATTACTTAATGTTTTTTTAGTAGTTACGTATTTATCTGAATGCATATTGTACAAATGTCAATAGCCTACTATCATTTGTACCAGCTGTATCATTTTCTCAAGACAAAGTAAAAATTAAGGTAGGGACCTTGTGATTCCTTTTAAGTAGAACACAAAATAGAGGTGTGGTACTGAGGGTGATCATGACAGTTTTAAGCATGTACCACCTAAACTTTAGCTGAAAGCCTTCTGAGAAATATGGTGCTCTGAATAGATCTCTCTCTCCCTCTCTCTCTCTATCCATTGTCAAGCCACCCGCTCAGCCACCCGTCCAGCTCTCTATCTGTCCATCTATCATCTTTCACTTGCTGAATTTTCCAGCCCTATACTGTGTCCTTTTCAGCAGTGGATTAAAATTATCTTTAGCAATAGTCAAATTCAGCAAAATTCATAAAGTAGTATGTAAGGGACTCAGAAAATTAAATTATTATAAATCTATTATGTAGAAGACATATACAAATAGATGATCCAATAGAATGGACTAATAAGAAGTAAATATGAAAATTGTGTTTTGTTTTTTTTCTAACCCAGTGGCACCTTTTTTCATCTCTCCCTCACCAAAGGTATGTATACACCACTTCAGAGACCACTGACTCTGATCTTTTATAATTAAGGATCAACATACTGGTTTTCTAGTAATCAGTATGGTCCCAGTGACTTCATATACTATATTATTTAAAATGACAAAAGATTAGGGGTATCTGGGTGGCTCAGTCAATTAAATGTCTGCCCTCTGCTCAGATCATGATCCTGGGGTCCTCGGATTGATCCCTGCATTGGGCCCCCACATTGGGCTCCCTGCTTAGTGGGGAGTCTGCCTCTCCCTCTCCCACCACTGACCCTCCCCCAGCTTGTGCCCTCATTTGCTCATGTTCTCTCTCTCTGAATAAATAAAAAATAAATAAAATGACAACAAATTAAAATAAAAAGACAACAAATTTATTGTCAAATCTTTCTCTGTGTCACAAAGTCACAGTTAAAGAAAATTTTTCCAAAGACGTCATTATTCTGTTGAATATTTTACCTCAAAAATTCTACTCATAGGTGGTGGATTAGTATTGATAACTATTCTCCAAACTGAACAAAGGCAGACATTACAGTTGAAGTTAAAAAAACATACATTAATTAGCATGAGGTGCTGGGTGGTTGGACCGCTACAGAAGGAAGCATAAAGCCACAAGGTTAAGACCCTTGAAAAGTATACTATATACATTCATATAATGAAATTATGGACACAGAACAGCTTGAAATAGCAAATAGAGCATTTATTTTTTTTTTTTGAGACTTCATCTGATTTATTCACTGCTATATGCTCCATGTCTAGAACAGTGCCTAAAATATGGCATGCACAGAATAAATATTTTTGAGTGAATGAATGAAAAAAAGTAGTATTTGCAATATGGCTTGAAGACACTCAGTCTCTGTGGTTATGATGTTGGGAAGAAGGAGGTCAGGGTTTCAAAAGAGGGTCTTATTGAGCAGAGCCATGAAGGATGAGCCCTTTTGCAAACATTTTCTCCCAACTTGTGGCTTGTCTTCTCATTCTTTTGACATTGTCATTCACAAAGAAGTTTTCATTTTGATGAAGTTCAGCTTATGAATTATATTTTTCATCAATTGTGCCTTTGGCTTCGTATCAAAAGGTCATCACCGTGGCAAGATTTTGTGGGTTTTCTCCAGTATTATTATTCTGCAGTGCAAATAGAGCATTTAAATCATGCTTGCAAAAGGCGAAACATCTGTCCAAATTGTGACAAAGCCTTCCAATCCCATAGTAGTTGGATTAGTAATTTTTTGATGAATAAAACAATCATGGAAAAAATATTAACAACATCTTCAAAGAATTGCTGATCATTATCTCTCTATACGGATGTGTGTGCACTTCCAAAGCTAGGAGAATTCAATAGCAATTTCAAACATGCCAACACGAGAGCTAACTGATAAGCCGTAAGTATTGTTACTAGATCAGAATAATTTAAAAACTCAAAGTGACTTTACAACCTGCAAAATCTTTCTTAGAGCGACAAATGCAAACTCCTCAGAACTACATGACTTACTTTTTCCCTTGGAAAAAGTTCGTAAAATGCGCTGCCTGAGTCTGGGGTGGAAATGTTGTCCGTGCCAGTCTCCACAATCATTGCAAACGGTAAATAAAAGATTAAGTACATGCCAGCTGCAGACCAAAGTGATGAAAGAACCAAAAACCCAAACAAAAGGAAAATTGTTTAGTTTGAAATGCATATACAAAACCACCCCTGCCATAAATAAAAAAGACAGTAGGCAGCAAGAGACAGAGTTCAATTGTAATTATGTTAAGGGAAATTAAATCTCTTCCAATCTTTTATGAACGCAGATTTCACTTCCCACATTCTTGAACCTAGTTTGTAATAGTAATAGTGATGAAAATATGGCATTATGTATAAAAAATGACATTCAAGGAATAATGGTGTCGGAAGGAATAAATCTGGTTCAACTATTAATGAAGATGAGCACAAAAATACAGTCCGGGGAAGGATGTTTTGTAATAGGTGTGAAATAGCACATGAATTCCTGGGTTCGGATTTGATTTGCCTGTTTTCTCATACACGCTATGCATGCGTTCCCTTCACGGTGCTAAAGAAATTACCAGTATAGGTTTATGCATCCTTATCCCCCATTAGTGCTTGACTCCTTGAAGCCAGAGCTATGTCTTTATCATCTCTGCACTTGCGAAACACAGCACGGAGAAAAAATACACACAAGAGTGATAAATACTGTCAGTGTTGGGAAAAAAAGGTCAACAATATTTTGCTGCCCGAACTTCAGCATGAATTCATTCAATGCCTTAAATGGGTTTCCCCCCAAATACTCTGAAGAACTGAGAATCTAGAGAAGAAGGGAAGAAGTTGGCTTTATTTAATCTAGAACCAACTTTTGTTCTGATTCAAAGTTTCTCAATATGCCTCTTCACCCTTCCCTCTCTCCCTCCCTTCCTTCCTCTTTGCTCTCTCCCTCCCTCCCTCCCTGCCTTCCTTCCTTCTTTCCTTTTCACTACAAGAAAAGAGATTGACTTGACCATCTGTAATCAAGTAAGGTGTCCTTGAACTAGGCTGGTGTTTTAGTGATTTAATACAGTGGAGCTGCTTCCATCCTCCAAAGGCATTTTGGTTGGACACAGGGAACTGAGAAGAGAGAATAAAGAACAATTTACAAAAGCATTCAAAGTTCATGTTAAACAAGATTGATCCATCAAAACAAGGGTGTGAAATAAATGCACAAGAAACAGAGCTTCTTCCCTTAAATATGACCCAAACTCCCAGTTTAGCTGGCAAGTAGTAGGTTGAGGCCTTTGCAGAGACGTGAACAGCAAGTCCCATCAGAGATCACAACTTCCTCCTGAATCAAGACAGAGCTAAAGCCTCAAGTAATAGCTTAAGTTAAAGCTAAATGCTTTGCGTACACATTTAGGTCTATTATAGCAATACAAAAAAGTCACTCCACTGAAACAAAACATAAGATATCATGAAGTGAAATCTAATTGCCAAACTCCAGTAAATATTGAATTGTGATACGTTAAGAGCTATACAAAAAAAGGGGCTGATTTAGATTTTATACATTTTTAATGTCCCCAGTTCCTAAACCACATGTCTTCTCAAAGTATTTTCTTTATAAAGGATTAGCATCTTTATATGACATTATATAACCTTTTAAAGATAATTATATAAAAATGATTAAAGTTAAATTATCAGTATTTCTGATTACAAAAGTAATACCGACTCCTTTTAGAAAAAAATGTTGGAATGCAAAAAGAATAATATATATCCACTATACTTCAATTAATCATGGGCAATTACATTAACATCTCATAGCATATTTTCTTTCAAAAAAAATAAAGACTAAGCCTGTATATATAATTTCTATAATACTATATAATTTTAAAATCCTGCTGCATATTTTGTATCCAGTATTTCCATTCAATAATTAATGGTAACTCAATTTCTTATGTTATTGAGCATGTGTAAAGAATTATTTTTTATCACAGCAAAATATACCATCATATGACCATACCATGATTTATTTACTCATTCTCTACTCTGTGACTTGGCATCATTTCCAAATTTTGGCAATTATAACAGCACTGAGATAGATGTCCTGTTATACAAACCTATGACACATTCGTGGTTATTTTCTTGAGTTACATTTCAAGGAGCGAAATTACTGGGTCAAAGGATTTGGCAAGCACTAAGGCAATTTGTACATATTGTCAAATTTCTTTCCAGGGCACCTTTATGTAATTTCCCTCCAACTGTTTATTATGAAAAAATTCAAACATAGACAAATGTTTGAATTTCTCGAGGGCAAAAAAATGAACCCCCATATAAACACAAATTAGCTTAAGCAATTGTTAATATACTGCTTTATTTCCTCCTTGTGTTACGTGTACGACTCTTTTGGCTGAACTATTCTGAAAGCCAGGTGCAGAGACATCACGTCACTTAACCCTAAATACTTCAGCTTGCATTTCCTAAAAATATGTGCATTCTGTTACATAACCATAATAACATTATCACAGTTGAAAAATAAATCTTCATATCATCTGCTTTCCGGTCCATATTAAAATGTCTCCATGCCATCAAAAATTGTTTTATACATTGCTTTGCTTGTTATGTTACTTTAGTGTCTGTTAGCTCTGCAATATAATGTTTCTTTTTTTTTTTTTTAAAGATTTCATTTATTTGAGAGAGAGAGAGCACACAAGGGTGGGGAGAGGCACAGAAGGAAAGTGAGAAGCAGACTCCCTGTTGAGTGCAGAACCTAAAGCTGGGCTTGATCCCAGGATCCTGAGATGGTGACCTGAGCCAAAGTCAGGCACTTAACCAACCGAGCCACCCAAGTGCCACCATGGTAATGCTACATTTCTTTAGTCTTACATAATCCTAACTTTTTTTTTCCTCTATTAGTTATCTGTTGCCGTTTAACAAATACCATCAAACTCGATGTCTCCCGACAACAAACATGATCATATCACGGTTTCAGTAAGTCGGGACTCCCGGAGGAGTCAGCTCGGGGATGCTGGCTTCGGGCCAGTTGAGACGCCAACAGGGGCCGCGGTCCTCCGGTGACTCACGGGGCCCGAAGGCTAGTCTTCACAGTTCACTCACATGTTCACACACGTAGTTGATGGTGTGCACTTTGACGTCACAGGTGCTCGCCACATAGGGATCTTCAGAGCACTTTCCAAAATATGTCAGCTGGCTCCCCTGGAATGAATGATTGAGAGAAGACAGAGAGCGAGCCTGGGATCATACTGGGAGCTATAGTCGAGATAAAGAGTTAAGCTGCACTGGACGAGAGATTAATATCACAGCATCTGTGGACCTATCTTTATAGTCACTGCATTGAGTATTTGAAGAAAGCAGGCTGTGGTCTTGTGAAATACCCTACGTGTCCTATTTGTTTTCTCGGAATTTCACAGAACACCGGTATGGGATGTGACTCTGTGAGTACAATGACACAGGGTAACGACAAAACCGTGGCACAATCATGTTTCGAAACACCGAAAACAGGGCAAGAATAGTGCAGATCATAAAAATAATCAAACATCCCCTCTCCCATTTCACATAAGCAACTGACTTCTTCTTCTTTATCAATTATAGTGAGTCCCCTTAGGTCCCCCTGCCTCCAAATAAAAAGTCATGAATAAATTCCCCTGCCTTTCTGATAGCACTCAATGCAGATAAAATTCTCACTTCTTTGAACCCTTCCCAAAATTATGTAACATAGGACCAAATCCTATAACAAACCATTCCTAACACCCTTGTGTTGAGACAGCTCACAGCTTTCTCCAGTGCATACTTACTTACTACAGAAAATAGCAAACTGGGTGCTGGGTGGCTCAGTGGGTTAAAGCCTCTGCCTTCAGCTCAGGTCATGATCTCAGGGTCCTGGGATCAAGGCCCGCATCGGGCTCTCTGCTCAACAGGGAGCCTGCTTCCTCCTCTCTCTCTGCCTGCTTCTGCCTACTTATGATCTCTCTCTCTCTGTCAAATAAATAAATAAAATCTTAAAAAAAAAAAAAAAGGAAAGTAGCAAACCCATCTTGTTGGACCACAGGTGCTTTTTATTATCTTTAGCTCTAGGCATCAAGAAAAATTTATAATTTCTTTGTACACTTTTTTTTTAAGTAGCCTCCATGCTGAGCAGGGAGCCCAACATGGGGCTTGAACTCATGACCTTCAGATCAAGACCTGAGCTAGACTGAGCTACCCAGGTGCCCCTACAATTTTTAATTTTAGAATGTGTTTCCCAGTGCCAAATCTTATATATACCCATAGGTTATATCTTACTGATGAAATTGTTTTGGTCTTTTATGGCTTATTAATTTTATTTACTTATTTTTATTTATTCTTATTGATTGATTGATTGATTGATTGTCTACTTGACCTGTCTTAAGTAAGGAGCTCTGTGTTTAAAAGTATCCTACTAGTGGATTCCATATATTTCTTCTTATATGATCTTCTGTGTCTTTTTTGTGAAGTTTGCTGCTACATTGATTGGTGCACAGCTGTTCATAATTGTTCTATTTTCATTGTGAATCGTCTATTTCATGTTGTGAAGCATTGTTTTTCGTGCTTACTGCTTCTTGCCTGATTGTTAACATTGTCAGACAGCAACATTGCAACCTCTGTATTACTTTACTTGAATTTTTCTAATATTCCTTTGCTCGCATCCTTAATTTTGCTTTTAGGACTTGTTCTCCTTGGCTTTGTTGCTTATATTCAGGATAGAGTTTTTTGAGATATGACCGGCAAGCCAATTAGAAAATAGTTTTAATAAGTCACCTAAGCCTATTTACATTTGTTAATACAACTAATATATTTGGGGTCTGCTCACATTAAGTTAAACTTACTAAATGCATTATGTTGCATTTACTGTTTCTTTCACAAGATTATCTCCTTTCTTTTGGTTCTGTTTTTTATTTTGATTTTTTTTGTGTATTTATGACATTTTATATTTTGTTCTACTGTTAACTTTCATATCAATAACTTCGTAAAATAAACATAGTCCCTTTTTCTTTACTTAGGCCCCTCCTATTTGTTTGTGGTCCAGACTGTTATGAGCTCTGATTATCCAACTATCCCTCTCTCCATGCATTCTGCCGAGAAATTTCATAGTACCCTCATGTTATGTTGGGGCATACTTGCTTTCTTCCTTGCATTTTGACTTTGAGTTTCGCTATGTGACTTTATTCGACTGGTAGAATGAGATAAAAACAATAGTATGAATTGTGCTCCCAGGGGCGCTATTGCTCCTCGCCCATTGTCCTGACAAGATCAAGGCTGGCCAAAGTCCTCACGTGAGCGCCACCTAGGTTAGATGTCTCCTGTGAACACCCAGATTTAAGGTTGAGACAAGCTGAGATCACTGGCCTACTACAGCAACGTTTACCCCATTGTGAGAACATCATTTTCGCTTTAAGCCACTGAGATTTGTGGAATTTTTGCATGATGCATTTATTCAGTTAAATGATGCAATTTGTCGTTTTCAAATGCTAGCCTTTGACTAGCTCGTCTGTGGCAATCAAGGAGCTTACTCTATTTTTTCCTTTCTCTTTACATTTAAAAATTTGTCTTCTCTTACATATTATCATAGAACATTTACATAGTATTCTTCCATTTTATCCTCACATTTATTTTAGTCTTAGATTTACTACCAAATATTTATTTTATTCCCTAGTGGCCATTTTACTATAGTTTCCCCAATGCTATCTTGGTTGGGCAGAACTCACTCTAGGATCTCCCTCAGGAAAAGTTCATGAGGCCAACGCTGCCACAGGCTTTTATGTCAAAACTGAGTTCTTATAGCTGTGATATAGAGTTTGGCTAAATATTAATTTTTCCCTGATTCTTTCTTTGATTTTCTTAAAAATATTACTCCACTGTTTCTTGCATAGTATGTTGTTGTTGAAGAATTATATACCAACACTTTTTTTGCTTATTAATTACCTCATATCTGACTGTGGCCCCAAGGGTTTTTTCCTTCAAGTATACTAGTTTACGACCACATGTCTTATAGTTGACAGTACTGGATTGGTTTTTCCCACACACTTGATGAGAGCTTTCAATACAAGATTCAAGTCTTATTCCACAAAGTTTTCTTAAGTTATAGTTTTTCAAAATGTTAAGTTATAATTTTTATATTTAAAATTTCAATTATTTAATTTTCTTCTATTCACTTAGATACTTAAAAGATCTCCTTTCAGGTCTTTTTTTTAAAAGTCTGGAAAGATTTTTTTATATCATCACTTTTTTCTGATCCTTTATTATACCTGTAGTCTTATGTCCCTGTGTTTTTGCTCATATCTATTGTGCCTTCGATTTTTAAATTTTATTTTTCCTTTCTGAAATGATTTTGTCTCATTCTTTAATTTCTTTCTTAGCTCTGATTTCACATCCTTTAGAATTTTTGGCATTATTATATTGAATTTTTAAATTCTGGATTCGTGATGTTCTTTTATGCCTACAAGTGCTTAATTTTACTTAATTCCTCTTGGAACGTTATGTAGTAGTTTTCCTCTGATTCCTAGCTATTTTTAGTGTTTTCACCTGCAGAACTTCTTTATCTTCTGCTTTTTCCTGTGTGGACTGTCACAGACACTGGATTCATTTTTTGTTTTCTGTGTTGTATCTCTCCTCTCTCTCTCTCTCTCTTTTTTTTTAAGATAGTCAATAACACGTAATTCAATGGGATGCCACAAGGGCTTTCGATGATCTCTTCAGTATTTAGCACTCTCTTCTGAGCCACATGAAATTAATTTTAAAAACAAATGTTATTTTTTTTTGTTTTTTGTTTTTTTTTTATTGTTACTAAAAATTTTTTTTTCCAGTGTTTCAAGATTCATTCCCCATTCCCCACACCCAGTGCTCCACGCTTTAGGTGTCCCCAGTACCCACCACCAGGCTCTCCCATCCCTCCACCCCTCCCTCCAAGTCCCTCAGTTTGTTTCTGTGTTCAAAGTCTCTGTTGTTTCGTTCCCCTCCCTAGATTACCCTAATTCCCATTTGCTTTCCTTCTGCTACTGTCCTCCAGTTTGCCCCTCATGCACCGCAAGTAAGTGAGACCATGCGATACTTGACTTTCTCTTCTTGGCTTATTTCACTCAGCATAATCTCTTCCAGGCCAGTCCATGTTGCTACAAAAGTTGGGTATTCATCCTTTCTGACGGAGGCATAGTATTCCATTGTATATATGTACCACATCTTCTTTATCCATTCAT
>PITA01003667.1:0-135805 GCA_004023965.1 Spilogale gracilis | reverse complement strand
CGGCGGGAAGCCTGCTTCTCCTGCTCTCACTCCCCCCGCTTGTGTTCCCTCTCTGACTTGTTTCTCTCTGTCAAATAAATAAAATCTTAAAAAAAAAAAAAAAAAAAAGTATTATCTCTCTTCACTATCTTGACTTTCTTTACTCTGGCTTCCATCCCTATCATTCCATTGAAAACTTCTTTCAGGGGCACCTGGGTGGCTCAGTTGGTTTAGCGACTGCTTTCGGCTCAGGTCATGATCCTGGAGACCAGGATGGAGCCCTGCAACGGGCTTCCTGCTCAGCGGGAAGCCTGCTTCTCCCTCTCTCAGTCCCTCTGCTTGTGTTCCCTCTCTAGCTGTGTTTCTCTCTGTCAAATAAATAAATAAAATCTTTAAAAAAAAAAAAAAAGAAAACTTCTTTCAAGGTCATCAGTAACCTTCGTATTGCCCTTTGAACAGACATGTCTACCTACACCTTTCTCACTCACCACTGGAATTGACTCAGTTGACCTTGAAATACTGTTTTAGATTCATTTTCATGACACCAGCCTCCTCCTATCCCTCTTGACCTAACCTCTAACCACTTGCTAGTCAAAGTGTGATCCAGAAGACCAGCAGCATTGATAACATCTGGGATTTTACAGATTTGCAGACTCAGACCCCAAACTACTGGATCAGAATCTGTAATTAACATGATCACCAGATAACTCTCATGGGACATGAAAGTTTTAGAATCACAGTTCTAAATGTTGGTGTATCTCAGAGCCCTGTGCTGTGCTTTCCTCCTAAGTGGTTCCATCCAGACTCAAGGCTCTAAAAACTATGTATTTTTTTTTATCTCAAAATCTCTCTCACTCTCACTCTCTGGCACATACACACACACACACAGTTCTGACAGCCCTTCTAGATTCCAAATTCATATACTCAATATCCTACATGACATATCCATTTGGATGTCTCAAATATTTCAAACCTAATATGTGAAACAGAAACCCTCCTCCATCTCCCTACATAGCTCCACCAAAGTAAGAACTGCTCAGTTTACTGCTACAGGTAAGGTCTTCAGTGCATAACACATTATCAGTTCCTTTAGTCCTTATACCACCACCAAGAGACATGTACTAGGTCCGCCCCATTTTACAGAAGATGAATTGAAGCATAGAGAGTTAAGTAGAAGCACACTTTTATTGTGCTTCATTTTACTGCACTTAAAGGTTTGTGGCAACTCTACATCAAGCAAGTCTATGGTCACCATTTTTTCCAATAACATTTACTCACTTTGTGTCTGTGTCACATCTGGGTGGTTCTCACAGTATTTCCTACCTTTTTCACTATATATTTGCTGTGATGATCTGTGACCAGTGATCTTTCATTTTACTATTGTAATTGTTTTGGGGTGCCTCAAACTGAGCCCATATAAGATGAAAAACTTAATCAGTAAATGTGTGTGTGTTGTGACTGTGCCACCAACTAGCCATTCCCCCATCTCTCTCCCTCTCCTCAGGCCTCCCTTTTGCCTGAGACACAACAATATTAAAATTAGTTCAATTAATATCCCTACAGTGGTCTCTCAGTGTTCAAGGAAAGGGAGAGAACATCTCTCTTGCACATCTCTCACTTTAAGTCAAAAGCTAGATGATTAAGCTTAGTGAGGAGGGCATGTCAAAAGCTGAAATAGGCTGAAAGCTAGTTCTCATGTGTCAAACAGGTAGCCAAGTTGTGGGTGCAAGGGAAAGATTCTTGAAGGAAATTAAAAGTGCTGCTCCAGTGAATATGCAAATGATAAGAAAGTAAAATAGCCTTATTGCTGATACAGGGAGAGTCTGAGTGGTTTGGATAGAGGAAGATCAAAGCTGCCACAACACCCCCTTATGCTGAAGCCTAACCCAGAGCAAGGCCCTAAATCTCTGTAATCTATGAAAGCAGAAAGAAGAGAGGAAGCTACACAAGTTTAAAACCAACAGAGGTAGGTTCATGAGGTTTGAGGGAAGAAGCCAGCTGCATACATAAAAGTGCAAGGTGGAGCTGTAAGCTGTAGCAAGTCATCCAGAAGATCAGCCTAAGATAATTCATGAATGTGGCTACACTCAACAACAGATTTTCAATGTACAGAAAACAGCCTTCTATTGGAGGAAGATGCCATTGAGAACTTTCACAGTCAGAGAGAAGTCAATCCTTAGATTCAAACCTTCTCTCGTTAGGGACTAATGCAACTGGTGACTAAATTGAACACAATGCTCACTTATTATTCTGAAAATTCTAGGGCCCTTACTACTGTCTGTGCTCTACAGATGGAAAAACAAAGACTGGATTGGATGACAGCACATGTGTTTACAACATGTCTTACTGAGTATTTCAAGCCCACTATTGAGACCTACTGCTCAGAAAAAAGATTCCTTTCAAAATATTACTGCTCACTGACAATGTGCCTGGTCACCCAAGAACTCTGATGGAGATGTACAATGAGATTAATGTTCTTTTCATGCCTGTTAACACATAATCCATTCTACAGCCCAGAGATCAAGGATAACTTTGATATTCAAGTCTTATCATTTAAGAAACACACTTCAAACTGCTATAGCTGCCATAGACTGTGATTACTCTGATGGGTCTGGGCAAAGTAAACTGAAAGACTTCTGAAAAAGATTCGCCATTCTAGATGCCATTAAGAACATCTGTGATTCACAGTGTGCCTGGGTTGCTCAGTGGGTTAAGCATCCAATTCTTGATTTTGGCTCAGGTCATGATCTCAGGGTCATGGGATCAAGCCCTACGTCCCAGCTCCATGTTCAGCACAAAATCTGTTTGTGCTGTTCCCTATACTCCCCCACACACATTCTCTCACTTGCTCAAATAAATAAAATATTTAAAAATAACAAAAAAGGACACTCATGATTCATGGGACAATACCAACAGTTGGGTTCAACCAAGAGTTGGTTCCAACTCTCATAGATGATCCTGAGGCAGTCTGAGATTTCAGTGGGGGAAGTAACCACAGACGTGGTAGCAATAAGAGAACTAGAACTCAAAGTGGAGCCTGAAGATGTGACTGAATTGCTACAATCTCATGATAAAACTTGAACATATGAGGAGTTGCTTCTTATGGATGAGCAATAAAAGCGGTTTCTTGCAATGTAATCTACTTCTGGTGAAAATGCTGTGAAGATGGTTGAAAGGACAACACAGAATTTAGAACTTTACATTACACCGTGTTCTAAAGGCAGAGAGGACACCCCTCCCCCAAAGATCAAGGAGGGAAGACCAATCCCCCAGCATGTGATAGTGAAACTTGTGAATCTTAAAACCAGAGAAAATATCTTAAGGGCAGCTAGAGGAAAGAGATTCCTTACATATAGATGGAGAAACATCAGAATAACATCAGACCTCTCCACAGAAACCTGGCAAGCTAGAAAGGGCTGGCAGGACATATTCAGGGCACTAAATGAGAAGAACATGCATCCAAGAATACTTTATCTGGCAAGTCTGTCATTTAAAATGGATGGAAAGATAATGAGTTTCCAAGACCAGCAAAGACTGAAAGAATATGTGACCACTACACTGGCCTGGCAAAAAATATTAAGGGCGGGTTCTATAAAAGAAGAAAGACCCCAAGAGTGATATAGAACAGAAATTTACAGAGACAATCTACAGAAACAAGGAGCTCACAGGCAACATGATGACAATAAAAACATATTTTTCAATAATTACTCTCAACGTGAATGGCCTAAATGATCCCATAAAATGGCACAGGGTTTCAGGCTGGAAAAAAGGCCAGGACCCATCCATAAGCTGTCTACAAAGACACATTTTGAATGTAAAGATACATCCAGACTAAAAGTGAAGGGATGGAGAACCATCTTTCATGCCAATGGACCTCAAAAGAAAGCTGGGGTGGCAGTTTTCATATCAGACAAATTAGATTTTAAGCTTAAGACTGTAGTCAGAAATACAGAAGGACACTACATCATTCTTACAGGGTCTGTCTATAACAACTGTAAATATCTATGCCCCCCAACATGGGAGAAGCCAAATACATAAGCCAAATGTTAAGCAAAACAGAGACATATTGATAGGAATATGTTAATTTTAGGGGATTTTAACACTCCACCCTCAGCAATAGACAGATCATCTAAGCAGAAAATCAACAAAGAAACAAGAGCTTTGATTGACACACTGGACCAGGTGGATCTCATAAATATATACAGACTATTCCACTCCAAAACAACAGAATACTCATTCTTCTCCAGTGCAAATGGAACTTTCTCCAAAATAGACCACATACTGGGTCACAAATCAGGGCTCAACCAACACCAAAAGACAGATTATTCCCTGCATCTTCTCAGATCACAATGTTTTGAAACTGGAACTCAATCACAAGAAAAATCTGGAAGAAATTCAAACACTTGGAAGCTAAAGACCATCCTGCTCAAGAATGTTTGGGTCAACCAGGAAATCAAAGAAGAACTTAAACAATTCATGGAAACCAATGAGAACAAAAATACATTGGGCCAAAACCTATTGGATACAGCAAAGGTAGTCTAAAGGGGAAATA
Organism: Spilogale gracilis; assembly: GCA_004023965.1. NCBI lineage: Eukaryota > Metazoa > Chordata > Mammalia > Carnivora > Mephitidae > Spilogale > Spilogale gracilis. The sequence continues at coordinate 131,274 of PITA01003667.1, read as the reverse complement.
TAAAGCCATCCAAGCCTCATTTAAAAGAAAAATCCTGAATACACAAACTCTTTTTACACTTTAAAGAACTGGAGAATCAACAACAAATTAAACCCACCCCATGCACAGAAAGGGCATAATTAAGATTAGAGCAGAGATCAATGAATTAGAAACAAGAGATACAATAGAACACATCAATAAAACTAGAAGCTGGTTCTTTGAAAGAATTAACAAGATCAATAAACCACTGGCTAGACTAATCCAAAAGAAAAGAGAAAGGACCCAAATTAATAAAATTATGAATGAAAGGAAAGAGATCACAACTAACACCAAGCAAATAGAAACAATCATCAGAAATTATTATCAACCGCTATAGGCCAATAAGTTAAGCAACCTAGAAGAAATGGATGCCCCCCTGGAAACCTATAAACTTCCAAGACATAAACAGGAAGAAATTGACAACCTGAATAGACCAATAACTAGAAATGAGATTGAAGCAGTCATCAAAAACCTCCCAAAAAACAAGAGTCCAGGACCTGATGGATTCCCTGGGGAATTCTACCGAACTTTCAAAGAAGAAATAATACATATTCTCCTGAAGCTGTTTCCAAAAAAAAATGGAAACAGAGGAAAACTTCCAGAGTTGTTCTATGAGGCCAATATTACCTTGATCCCCAAACCAGGCAAAGACACCATCAAAAAGGAAAATTTCAGACCAATATCCCTGATGAATATGGACAAGATCCTAGCTAATGCTAATAGGATCCAACAGTACATTAAAAAAATTATCCACCACAACCAGGTGGGATTTTTCCCTGGGATGCAAGGGTGGTTCAACATTTGCAAATCAACCAATATGATAGAACAAATCAATAAGAGAAGAGAGAACGATTTGGTCCTTTCAATTGACACAGAAAAATCATTTGACAAAGTACAGCATCCTTTCCTGATTAAAACTCTTCAGAGCATAGGGATAGAGGGACCATTCCTCAACTTCATAAAATCCATCTATGAACAACCAACAGCAAATATCATTCTCAACAGGGAAAAGGTGAGAACCTTTCCCTTAAGATCAGGAACACTACAAGGATGCCCACTTGCCATTATTGTTCAACATAGTGTTAGAAGTCCTAGACAGTAATCAGATAACATAAAGAAATAAAAGGTATTCGAATTGGCAAAGAAGAAGTCAAACTCTCTCTCTTCACAGATAACATGATGCTTTATATGGAAAACCAAAAAGATTCCACCCCCAAATTACTAGAACTCATACAACAATTCAGTAATGTGGCAGGATACAAAATCAATGCACAGAAATCAATTGTATTCTTATACACTAACAACGAAAATACAGAAAAGGAAATCAAAGAATCAATTTCATTTACTACAGCACCAAAACCCATAAGATACCTTGGAATAAACCTAACCAAAGAGGTAAAGGATCTGTACTTGAGGAACTATAGAACACTCATGAAAGAAGTTGAAGACACAAAAAGATGGGAAAACACTCCATGGTCATGGATTGGAATAATAAACATTGTTAAAATGCCTTTGCTGCCCAGAGAACTCTATACTTTCAATACCATGTTAATCAAAATACCATTGGCATTTTTCAAAGTGCTGGAACAAACAATCCTAAAATTTGTATGGAACCAGAAAAGACCCCAATCGCCAAAGAAATGTTGAAAAAGAAAAACAAAGCTGGGGTCATCACATTGCCTGATTTCAAGTTTATTACAAAGCTGTGAACACCAAGATAGCATGGTACTGGCACAAAAACAGATAAACCAATGGAACAGAGTAGAGACCCCAGATATGGACTTCAAATCTATGGTCAAATACTCTTCAACAAAGTAGGAAAAAATATCCAGTGTAAAAAAGAGAGTCTCTTCAATAAATGGTGCTGAGAAAATTGGACAACTACATATAGAAGAATGAAACTTGACCATTCTCTTACACCATACACAAAGATAAACTCAAAATGGATGAAACACCTCAACATGAGATAGGAATCCATCAAAATCCTAAAGAACATACACAGTAACCTCTTCAACATAGGCCACAGCAACTTCTTTCAAGACACCTCTCCAAAGGCAAAGGAAACAAAAGCAAAAATAAACTTTTGGGACTTCATCAAGATAAAAAGTTTCTGCACAGCAAATGACCCTACAAAGGCTGATATCCAAGATCTATAAAGAACTTCTCAAACTCAACACCCCAAAATCAAATTAATCAAGTCAAAAAAATGGGCAGGAGACATAGACACTTCTCCAATGAAGACTTACAAATGGCTAACAGACACATGAAAAAATGTTCATCATCTGTCATCAGGGAAATTCAAATAAAAACCATATTGAGATACCACCTTAAACTAGAATGACAAAAATTAACAAGGCAAGAAACAACAAATGTTGGAGAGGATGTGGGGAAAGGGGAATACTCTTACACTGCTAGTGGAAATGCAAGTTGGTGCAGCTACTTTGGAAAACAGTGTGGTGGTTCCTCAAAACATTTAAAAAAATAGAGCTACCCTATGACCCTGCAATTGCACTACTGGGTATTTACCCCAAAGATACAGATGTGAAAGGAGAGCCATACACACCCCAGTGTTCACATCAGCAATGTCCACAATAACCAAACTATGGAAAGAGCCGAGATGCCTTCAACAGAGGAATGGATAAAGAAGGTGTGGTCCATTTATACAACGGAATATTACTCAGCCTTCAGAAATGAATACCCAACTTTTGCGTCAACATAGATGGGACTGTAGGAGATTATGCTGAGTGAAATAAGTCAAGCAGAGAAAGTCAATTATCATATGGTTTCACTTACTCGTAAAACATAAGGAATAGCATGGAAGACATTAGAAGAAGGAAGAGAAAAATGAAGGCGGGGAAATTGGAGGAGACTAACCATGAGAGACTATGGACTCTGGAAATCAAACTGAGGGTTTCAGAGGGGTGGGGGTGGGGGGATGGGTTAGCTCAGTGATGGTTATTAAGGAGGGCACAGATTGCATGGAGCACTGGGTGTTAAATGTAAACAATGAATCTTGGCACACTACATCAAAAACTAATGACGTACTGTATGATGACTGACATAACATAATAAAAAATAATTAAAAATTAAAACCAGGAATTCTTTATAGAGATCTAGGCTTGCTCTTCCCTGCTTTTGTCCTATATTCTGGACCATGTCTTCAACTCTTTCTTCTTTGTGTGTGTGTGGTGAATTCTCTTCCCCTACCCTACACCGATACCTCCCACATTCCCACTGGACATGTGGCTGTTAAACAGTGCCTCAAACTCAATATACCTGAACACTGACACCTACACTTTCTCCTGGATCTTTGCTCCTGACTTCCTCTGATCCATAGCATCCCTATATTCCACATGGTAGAAACAGAAACTCTTCATTCCAAACACAAAAGTTACAATACCAGCCACGTCTGCCTTCCACAATGCCTCCCACATCTGTCCCTGCCCATCCATGACCCCCACCCTTATTCCTGCCCTTGTCATCACTCCTGTGTGCTCCAGTAGCTTTGTAACTGTACTGTTGACTTCAAACCTGTCCCTTTTCAAGTCCATGTTTCAGGCCACCATTTGACTTATCCTACAACTGCTAGTCAAATCATACTACCCCTCTATGCAAAACCCAGGTCTTCCCACCAGCTGAAGAAAAAAATTATTGAAGTAACGTTCTGCAATCTAGCCCCACCCTCATTTCTGGGCCTTTCTCCCACTTCATTTCCCAAACACCCTATACTTAGGCCACATAAAACCTTGCAATTTCTCCAAAATTGCTCATGTAGCTCCACTTTTCTCTCTTGGAGCATAGCTTCTTGAAGCAATGCATCTGAATTCAAGTCTGTTTGTGTGATATCAAATTGTGTCTACCTCAGATTCCCCAGCTTTATACTAGGGATAACAATTACATGTACCTCTTAGAGTTTTTCTAAGGTTTAAGAGATAATGCATTTGAAAAAGGTTAGTACAGGGGTGCCTGGGTACCTCAGCCGGTTAAGCCTCCAACTCTTGATTCTGGTTCAGGTCATGATTTCAGGGCTGTGAGACAGAGCCCCACACTGGGCTCCATGCTAGACATGGAGTCTGCTTAAGATTCTCTCTCCCTTCTTCCTCTGCCTCTCCCCGACTTTATCTCCCCCTCGCTAAAAAAAATAAATAAATAAAAGAGACCTAAAAAAAAAGAATACTACATCAACTTAGTTGATAAGAGCTGTATAGTTTGAGAGTAATGATCCCAATTTTGAAATAAGTTCTACTGTGTGTAAAACGCTATCAAACAGCATCACATGTTACAGAGAAATCATTCATGAAAGGAAGAGTCAATGGATGAGGTAAACCTCATTTTTGTCTTAAAACAAGAAATAAAAAATTGCCACAACCACCCTAATCAATCAGTAAGCAAGCACCACCCTGATCAGTTAGCAGCCATCAACATCAAGGCAAGACCTTCCACCCCCAAAAACTACAACTTGCTGAAAGCTCAGATTATTTTTTAGCAATAAAGTATTTTTGAATTATGTACATTTTTAGTAATGCTATCACACACTTAATAGACCGTAGTATAGATTACAGTATATATAAATATAACTTTTATACGTACTGAAAACCAAACAATTCATTTGATGGACTTTATTGAAATACTTTATTGTGACGAACAGGCAACACCTTTAAGGTATGCCTGTAATTTTCCCACAAATATACATAGGGAAGCACACCCAGGATTTGAAGTTAGATAATCTGACACCAGAACATGCTCCAAAATATTATACCCCTCAATTCCATTGGCCCCATAGCTCAAAGTAGAAATCTAAAAGCCATCTATTTCTGCATCATCCACTTTCAATCCTTTCTAATTCCAACATTACCTTGAATTGATACACTTCTCTCCATCTCCATGGCTATCACCCTTGTCTGATCCATTACTTTACTTGTGCATTCTGGTCTTCTCCCAACAGAGGGAGGTTTGGGGGGTTTTTTTGTTTTGATTTTATTTTTTTCTTCCCTATTTATTGCTTATTTATTTTTAAGCTTTGGAATTTTAATAATTGTGTTTTTTATTTTATTGTTTGTTATATAACTTACCATACAGCACTGGGTGTTATATGCAAATAATAAATCATGGAACACTACATCAAAAACTGATGATGTACTGTATGGGGACTAACAGAGGGAGTACTAACAGAGGGAGTTTTTTTAAAGTAAGAAGCTGACGTCACAGTCTTGTTGAAACTTCTTTATGGGCTGCCATATGTCTGACCATGACCAAAAGGACTTTTCATGACCTAAACCTGTCCCACATTAGCTTCAGAGGCCCCTATTCCTGGGACATGCCAAGTATGTGGCCCACCCACTCAGAGCCTTTGCTCTTGCTTTTCCCTTGGATCAAAATAATCTTCTTTTCTCCAAGTTCCCTCCATCCTGCAGATCTCACTAATAGATAGTGTGATCCCAATCACACTATCTAAAATCTCACTCTATCATAGCACTGTTTCCTTCACAGCACTTACCACATAAGAATATGAGAAAAAAAATGTAAATGTAGTAGTTGAAGCCATGGAGCAAGTTCGAGTCCACATGGTTTCAAATACTGACTCTATACTATGATCTGTGTCACCCTCTCCTCATCTGTTAAGAAAGGGGACAGTAGTTTCTACTTAGTATGACTGCTGTGGTGAGTTGCAACCCTACCACATAATAAGTGCTATTAAAGCATTTGTTATGATTATTGAAGGCAAGGACCTTGCTCCCACTCATTTCTATGTTCCCAATGCTTAGAACACACAGCTGATAAAAGTTTATCAAACAACTATTGTTCCTCTTCATTGCTCCCTTTTTATATAAGTGACAGTATTTACTATTTCCCAGTGCCATATGGAGGTTTTTACCCCATGATCACAATTAATATACCTTCACGATCTATTTTACATGCATTTATTTTATTCTACTTACATTGTACAACTGTTATACAACCTACAAAAAGTACAAAAGCCTAACCCCATTTTCCAATATCAGCTCAGAACTAAGCTGCATAAAAGGAACAGTACAGTAAGTTACAAGGAAAGTTGGGTGTCATGTACAATTCATACTGCCTGTCACATGATGTGTTTAAAGCTGTAAATATTGCCACAGGAGAATCTCTTGTCTTTGCAGCGACCACACAGTTCCTGTCGATGAGGCCTCCTTAGATCAATGTGCCTTTTCTTTTGAGGACAGGAACAACGAGACTTTGAACAGGTCTTTAGAAAACAAGGAAGAGTTTGGGCACTGAATAATTAAATCAGTGTTTCAAATGTAATCATCAAATCAAAATACTTCTCCCCACCACTCATATCCCTCACATCTTCATCCTCCTTTGAATCTTATGAGAAGTCCAGGACCAAGTTGTACAAAACCACTCATATCCTGCCAAATGCCATACATTTTGCAAGATGAAAGAGCAAAGATGATATTTAAGAGAATACTGCTAAGCCAACCAAGAAGATCTAATGTAAGAGAAAGGTTTTAAAAAGGTTTATAGAACATCTTCACTAACGGGTTTTTACATATGTAGCCTGGTGGGGCTTAGGGGCAGTGAGTGAGTATTAAGTGATTTGATTATCTAGGCTGGAATATTTTGAAACACTAGATCAATGAATCTCAACCAGCTGTATTTTATGAACCAGCAGACATCCGGCAATGTCTGGAGATGCTTTGGGTTGTCATAACTAGGGGGAAGAGATTTGAGAGGAAGTTAATTCTCTTTTCTCTCCAGACATGCCTAACCTTTACTATAATTTGGAGTATTCTTTTTTTTTTTTTTTTTAAATTTTATTTATTTGACAGAGAGAAACACAGCCAGAGAGGGAACACAAGCAGGGGGAGCGAGAGAGGGAGAAGCAGGCCTCCCGCAGAGCAGGGAACCCGATGTGGGGCTCGATCCCGGGTCTCCGGGATCCTGACCTGAGCCGAAGGCAGTCGCTTAACCAACTGAGCCACTCAGGTGCCCCAATTTGGAGTATTCTTAACAATTACCCCATTCTGTCTTCTAATAAATAAAAATCACACGCTATGGAGACTGGTATACCGCCCTTGTCCACCCTCCCAAACCTGCTAATCTTTAAAATTGATCATCAATGCTCTATTTTCTGTGTATGACCACAGCTAAAATGAATAAGTTTTACATTTTATATTGTGGAAACAGGCATTTTCATCTTGCAAATGAAAGTCTTAAATATGATTTATGAAATGTTGTACTATATTTATATCTTCCACTCTTTCAGTGACAAGCATTTTTCCTCGTAAGAAAATTCTAATAGCTAATACACAGTGTTTATTGTATGAACTGTTCTAAGCACTTTATATAAATTCATTTAATCCTCACAATACTCTTACTGTGGAAGAAAACCTCAATTAAAAAAATTAACCTAAAGGTAGGTTTTTCTTTCTGGCAATGGTGGACTAGGAGTTTTGACCAAGCCTCCTACTTAGGATAACTAGAAAAGCTAAGCTAAAGAAAAGAACAATTTTGGGGCGCCTGGGTGGCTCAGTTGGTTAAGCGACTGCCTTTGGCTCAGGTCATGATCCCGGAGACCCGGGATCGAGTCCCACATCGGGCTCCCTGCTCTCTGTCAAATAAATAAAATCTTTAAAAAAAGAAAAGAAAAGAACAACTTTTAAAAGGAACTATTTGAAGGCACTGGAAAATTGTTAAAGCATTAGTGAAAGAAACTCAGAAATGGAGGTGAGCCTGTCATTTGGGACTATTTCCTCTCTAAAGGTCTGCCAATTCTGGAAGAGGTGATAAATAGTGGGAAGCTAAAGGTAAGTTTGACAAGTTGATAAAGCTGAGGGATAATTTTAAACACGCCCAAATGGAAGATACCTGGTAAACAATTCAGATTTTGTGCTGGGACCCTGGAGGCCACAACCTAAGAATAAAGATGAACCAAGAATTGACCCAGCTTTCACAGATGCTGAAGCCCAGCTTTAAAACAGCTCAACCCTGATTAGGAAATGGCAATCTAGGGCACCTGGGTGGCTCAGTGGGTTAAGCCTCTGCCTTCAGCTCAGGTCATGATCTCAGGGTCCTGGGATCAAGGCCCACATCGGGCTCTCTGCTCAGCAGGGAGCCTGCTTCCTCCTCTCTCTCTGCCTGCCTCTCTGCCTACTTGTGATCTTTCTCTCTGTCAAATAAATAAATAAAATATTTAAAAAAAAAAAGGAAATAGCAATCTAAATTGTTGGTGTCTCGAATTTTTCCCAGAAGCAAAGAGATCTCTTGTGGAGGAAAATACTAGCATAGGCCTCAAATTATCACTATAATTCTTCATATTCAATACAGATTATGCAATCAAAAATCATATGAGGTATATGGGGGACAGAACCACAGAAAATGAAGAGGATAGCAACAGAACCATAGGGCATTAAGTTAATGGAGTCACCTAATACAGATCAAGAAATTATGCTTAATACATTCAAAAGAAACAAGAGAGATATTTTCAGCAAAGAACTGGAAGTCATTTTTCAACACATAAAAATTGTAACACTGAATAACAGAATAACTGAAATCAACTCAACAGATTTAATAGCAGGTTGGAAATAGCTGAGGAAAGAATTAGAAAAATGAAGGATAGTTTAGTAGATGATATCTAAACTGAAGTAAGGAGAGATAGAAGCATAGGAAATATATAAGAGAATACAAAAGGCATAATGAAGATAGTGAAAGGTCTAATATGAGTACCTGGAAGAGAGAATGGAGGAAGAAGTAATATTTTAAAAGATAATGGTTGGTAACTTTCCAAAAGAGATAAAAGTCTTCAAGCCACAGATTCAAGAAATGCTATGAATCCCAAGTAGGTTAAATACAAGGAAAACACAACTGGCATATAATTGTAATTAAAAACCAAAGCATAGAGAAATATCTTAGAAGCAAGTAGACTTAAGAAGGAGAAAAAGAAAAAGAGATATTACTTCAAAAGAGCTGCAAAAAATACTAAAATCAACTTCACAAAAGCAATGAAGGTCAGACCCTTAAAGGGCAGAAAGAAAACTACTGCCAACATAAAAATTCTACACCCGGCAAAATTATGCTTTAAAATCCAAGAGGGTATCCCACGTTCAGACCAGCACTATAGTAAATATTAAAAAAAAGGACACCTGGGTGGCTCAGTCAGTTAGCCATCCAACTCTTGGTTTTGGCTCAGGTCATGATTTCAAGGTCTTGAGATCAAGCCCTGTGTTGGGCTCTGTGCTTAAAGAATCTCTCCCTCTGCCCTTCCCACTACTCTCTCTCTCTCTAAAATAAATCTCTAAAAAATATTAAAATGTAGTCTTCAGGTAAAAGAAAATTGGCCCTAAACACAGAAAAGACCTAAAAACAGCAGAAAAGAAATATATGTAGCTAAAGCTGAATGGATGACTGTATAAAATAATGTCTTATAAAGTTTAAAATTAAATATACAACAGCAGTATAAAAATTAGGATGAAGCAATAAAGGCTTCTAAGTTCATTGCATTACCAAGGAGATGTAATGTTCACAATTTATGCAGACATTGACAGCTCAAAGAATCATGTTGTAACACCTAAGGTAATCACCAGAAGAACAATAAACAATGAAAAACTACCATGATAATAGAGAAGGGGAATCTTTTTCTGTTAAAAAAAAGTCAATTTGGTTGAACACAAGAAAAAAAAAGGAGTATGATAAAAATATATTTAAACCCAACATAATCATATTAAACATAAACAGACTAAATGAGAATGTCAGACTAGAAAATCTAAAGGTAAATCATTTATAAACTATTATACTATTTTTGGATATTTCAAAGTAATACAAACATATTTTTAACTAAATGAAGGACTTAGAAAAAAAAAACAACTCTTGATTACAAAGACCAAGTATGTCATACTTCCCTGAAAAGTTTAAAAAGAGGTTTTCTGCGAGCTATTTTGGATAAGATCTCATCTAATTCTGTGACTTCCTAGGCACTGGAGACACCATAAAATCTGATCATAGTTATAATTTCTACTATTTGTTTACACTTGAGCAAGTTATTTTTTTTATTGGACTTTAGCTTTCTGGTCTGTAACATGGGGATAACACTTACCTCAAGGTTTAGATTATAGGAAATAATGAGCCCAAAGTTTGGTTCATAGTAAAAGCTTAATACAGGTTACCTATTAAGTTACCACATCCCTAAGGAATTGTTGAAACACTGTATTGTACACCTGAAACTAATATAACATTGTATGTTAACTAACTAGAATGAAAATAAAAACAAAAAAAAGTTGCTACATCTAAATTACACACCAGGTGTTTGAGAAACATTAACATAGCCCATACATAAACACACCATAGAAAGCAACTTAAAATTTTGAGTCAATCTTTCTCCCCTCCCTACACACCCCCAAAATCTAGAATTTTTCTTTTATCTAAAATATTATAAAAATTCAAGGTATAGAAAACTAAACATTCCAACCCAAATATCCAATTCTATCAAAACCCAACATTTTGAAACAGAAGCTTCTATTTAAAAATGGCAACATTATAGACACAATGAAAGTGCTCTACATGCTTACCTGACATTGGATTGCTTCTACTCTATAAGGGTTAAAACTCTTTTGGCATTTGCAACATAGTTGTTTGAAATAAACCTGAAGAGAAATAAGTCTTTTTTTAAAATATAATATTATATGTACCTTAGGCTCAGAGTTCTTAATTTAAGTAATCCATTCCCCCACTTTGTGCCTGGCTTTTGCCCAACCTCTGCCCTGAGGTCTTAAACTCTTCTGGTGCTATCAGTCACCTTTTCCTCACTCTTTGCATCTCAGTTGCCTTACCTGTAAAAATCAAGATACTACCACTTATTTTCTATAATTCTGACAACTACCTAATAATGTACATGAAGTACCACAGTAAAAATATTCAATGGGAAGTAACTATTATAATTTTATTCATTGTGTGGGCTGAATCCTGACCTCCTTCTGCTAGTCTATGAGCCTCTACTTTCTCATTTTCTCTTTATTTCCCCACCTGAACTTCAAATTATTTGGAGTTACCCATCCATACGTACTGTTTCTCAACTCTGTGCATTTTCTTATGCACATTTTCTCCCTGCTTTACTTGCTGAACTCCTATTTATCCTCTGAAATCCTGCATGCCTTCCCTCCAACATGGTAATCATCCCCCTCTTGTGTTACTCCTGCAACACTTCCATGCCACTGGGGCAACCAAATTGCATTTTATCTGTGTCATTCCTAAGAGAATAAATTTCTTAAGAATGAGTTCTAGGTCTTGTTCTTTGTATCCTAGCATCTTGGACTGTTTAAACCCACTGTTTTCCTTCTGGCTAAAGAGGAAAGTAATTTTAATATAGTTTTAAAATCTACAAATAAATAAACAAAGTCTTAAAAAAAAAAGAAGAAGAAGAAGAAGAAGAAGACTCTGCCTTAGGCTCAGGTCATGATCCCAGGGTCCTGGGATCAAGTCCCTCATCGGGGCTCCTTGCTCAGCAGAGAGCTTGCTTTTCCCTCTGCCTGCTGCTCCCTCTGCGTGTCTGCTCTCTGACAAATAAGTAAATAAAATCTTTAAAATATCTGTTTGCCTCAGAGTCTAGTAAATGGCTAGCATGAAAAGCCAAGTTTTCACTCAGGTTTTAGCATGCTTCCTTGCCCTCTCCTTCTATAGACCGTTAGCCAGAAAAGCAGTATCTAAAATGATACTGCTAAAATGAAAGAAATCACAGAGAACTCAAACTCAAATGGGTGCTGAAGTTAATGAAATAGACCAGATGTAGACTGTTGCAAAATGAAGTGTGCATGTCCAGTGAAAGGAGCTGCTGAGCCCGTCTACTGCCTTCACACTGAAATGGGTCTATCGTGACCAGAGTCTATCAGGGAAGTCTGGAAATGCAGATGGTGAAGTCTTTCCCAATCTTAATGTTTCCTTTTTTGTTTTTTTTAAGAGATCTTATTTATTTGACAGACAGTGAGACACAGCGAGAGGGAATACAAGCAGGAGGAGTGGGAGGAGAAGCAGGCTTCCTGCACAGCAGGGAGCCAGACATAGGGCTGGATCCCAGGACCCCAGGATCTTGACCTGAGCTGAAGGCTGAAGGCCACGACTGAGCCACCCAGGCATCCCATCAATTAGTTGACAACTAATTCAAATTAAGAGGGGGAAACTGCCTAGCCTCAAGAAGTCTCTCCAAGTTTAACCTTCACAATAAATTATTTTTCTTATTGCTCCATCTTGTGGACAGACCGTGGAAATTTCCAGGAGCTAAGCCCCGAACAGGTTCAAATATACCAATTTTAAGATTATAGACAGTTCCAGCATATACAAGGAGTTCACCAAAATAACCTGAAATTTTGTTCAACCGAACTACCAAACCAAATGTAACGTCAGGTTTAAGAGCCTCTGGAGTTCATGTGGACTGTTCAATTTAGTTCAGTTCAAACATTAACTAAGTACCTATTAAGCACCAGGTACTAAGGCTACCAAATGAATGAGACAGCTTACGGTCAGGCTCCATCAGGAAACACTCTCCCTCTACTTAATATCTGTGTCAGCCCCATCCTCCTCCCACGTCTCACTCACTTTTACTTACCTTATTAGTTCCAGAAATGCACCATACATAGGCACTCTCCCATCTGGTCTTACAATCTTTACAGTGAAAATAGCCATATTTTGGTTCCAAAAACTGCAGATAAGGGAAAAAAATGTCTTTTACAATCTTGGGGGCAGGGGAGAGCCAGATCCTCTTCCATCATGGCTTCATATAAAAAAAACCCGAAAAGCCTCCTTAACCTCATTCATAGCTATTCTCAAGGCTACCATGCTAATTTAGCATCTCATCTCTCAAGGATTACTCTGGGATGCTTGTTGTTCCCATCTCTTGTACTTTTCTAATGTTCTTTCAACAATGTCATCAGCACATTCTCCCCTGAACGAGAATCTGATCATATAATTGACAGACTTGAAACACCATTTTATCTCCCCATTCCCAAGAGCAGTGGCTGCCAGACTTTGGGTTTTCACATGCTTAAAGTTGGCACCCTATTTTACCAAAAAGTTACAAAACCTATAGGACATGTAAAACACATTTTTAGAACTACCTCTCCTTCATCAAGTAAAGAGAGAAAGCAAAAGAATATTTTGCTCTGTTGCCCCAGAAATGGAAAAGGAGAAAGAGAACGTGAGGCTAGCTGAGGACTGAGGACAGGGAAGAGAAAGTTCACCTGGAAATTGGGTTTCCTGAGCAGATCTGCTGCGCCAACTCCCTGTGCCTGCTTGATCTTCCTTTCCCGAGGACTTGAGGCATCTTCCTCCTCCAACTCATTATGCTGGTGAAGTTGTTCCTGTTTATCCTCTTCCAAACTTGGCGTTGGCTGTGGCTGGGGCTGCTGGCTGGCCTCAGCAGGATCCAAAAGTGCCTTCTTCTCCTGGTCTTCCCTCTCCCTCTGCAGCTGAATCAAGCCCCTACGACCTATCACTGGCGAATAGACTCCCCAGGCTGATAGGGGTGCCTTGTGGCCTGTGCTGCCGCAAGGGGAGTGACTGCACAAAGTACGAGGCCCTAGTGAGCACTGCACGGACTTGTCCACCCGCAGGCTCACCTGCACACCCACCTCCCTGGTGTTGGTCTTGTAAAGCTGCAGGCTCAGGCTGGGGTTCATCTGGGAGAGAACAGCTTTAAGCTGTGCCCTCTTGTAAGGGTCCATGCAGTAGTCGGAGGCATTTGCAGGCACCAGCAACCTAGGCCGGGCCAGGAAAGTGGGGGGACCAGTGTTTTGCCTCCAATCAGGCTGTTTGTATTCAGAGAGTCCGGGATGGCCCACAGGCATTGTATTCCCATAGCTCTGGTACAAGCCACAGGGAACGCGGACAAAGCGCTCCATCTGCTCACCCAGTGCCCAGGCGCAATATCCCTGGAGGGTTTGTTTGTCTCCTTGTTTTGCCTTCCACCTTCATCCACCCCTTCTTTTTCCCCCTGATCAAGGTAGTGCAGGTTCATTCCAAGCTTCTCCCTTTATTTCAGATAGTGATGGGAGCTGCTGCCTATTATCCTAATTAAAGGAGGACAGGAGATCGACCTATCTACAGAAATCTAATTTCCACCTGATTCCTAATTGCTCCTCCCTATCTCTTCAATTCACTGTTCCTGAATCTTTTTCAAAGCTGTTTTTCATTTCTGACTTCTTATTCCCACATATGCTTTCGTTAGCAAGTCACACATGTATCCTATAGTAACTATTTTAGAGACCCTGTTTTAAAGCATATAGTAAATAAAATACAAGTAGTAAGTTATTTGAACAAATTGGAAGAGCATAAGGAAGTAAGTATACAATGGCAGAGCTAATGAATGTAAAGATCCTAGAACCACAGAAGCAAGGAGCATGCGGGGAGGGTTGTATATAGTATTAGAAAATATATTTCAGAGGATTGTACAACATGCCAATAGTTCTCATTAATTCACTCCTAGTGAGGATCCCTCTCCCAGAAAGGTAAAAAGAGCCAATTATTTTGATTTAGAGGGTAAACAGAAACTTAATCATTGGTTAAATATCTGAAATCAAAGGGACTTGAAATGTGGACCTTGTTACCCGACAAGTTATTTACCAGGTGATTTGGTTTCTCCATCTGACAATACTAATTTACACGATTGTAAGATTTAATGTAGTGTTACCTACAAAGCACAAAACAGAATGACTCATAAGTGTTCAGTGTTAACTATCACAAGCTTTAGTAATTGTATTGTTAAGGTTTCCTGCTAAAGCTCAAGACTATGATCAAACTAAAATGACGCCCATATAACCACTTAGAGCCCACCCTTTTTCTAATCCAAAGTTGTTTCGCTGTTTACTGCTCAAGAGCTTTCTGGAAGCAGCAAGGAGCAGCTCTCACTCCACACCGGCTGAAAGCTTCCTAGGTTGTACAACAAAACCGAATTAAGCTTAGTTCTACACGTGTCACAGACACCGTGAATGAGGACAGATTTCCCTCCCCCAGGGCGACTTGGAGAGAGGACAGGCACAAAACGAGGTGATTAGCACCTCAAGAATGTAAAAGATGCTACGGAAGCCTGCAGAGGGTAGTACCTAACCCCTCAGTGGTTTCACAGTTTTTCAAGGGGGGAAACAGGCTCAGAGGGTTTGAAAACCTGTTACCTAAGAGCAACACGCGGACTTATAACTAAAGTCCTCTGGCTTCACATCTCATCCCTTTCCACTCTGTAGAGCCCACGCAGCAGGGAAGGCAGTCAGCCACAACCACGGATCGCTTTGCGGGACCACCCGCTCTACGGGCAGAACAAAGGTCTTTCAAAGACCCCAGGCCTTGTCGCAGGGGTGGGCAAAGACAAGGAGGAGGTGTCGGGGAGTATACATAGTGCGTGGTCACGCCCAGAAGCACCGCCTTGTACTCAAAAGGCTCAAGGAAAGAGAACAGGCACCCCAACTCCCTCTTCATGCGGTTACGGGCCGACGGTCCAGCGGTACAACAAGGACTTGGCTTCCGCCACACGGACGCGCCGGCCAACGGCACAGAACCTTACTTCCGGGTGGCACGCACGCTGCGTGTTACGTCAGGCGTAACCACGTGACGTATCGGGAGCGCGGGCTTTTGGCGCGAGAGTCTGAAATAAGATCGGCGGAGGTGGAGCTGCTGAGGCTCGGCCAGGCGGTGGATCGTCGCGGAAAGGAGCCTGCGGGTTAGCTTTCTGATCGAAGTGCCGGCTCAGTTTTTGTCAGCCTTCTCTGGCCAGGAAGAGCTGCACCTCCGAAGGCGGTTAGTGTTTGTGGGGTAGAGACGATCGGGCCTGTCTTCCGCGGCGTGGGGCGCAAGGGGACCGCCTTCGTTCGGTGGGTGGGAGTCGCGGCCTCCTGCGGGTGATGGTCTCGGCCAGCCGCGAGCCCCGCCCCCTCCCTGGAACTCTGCTTCCCAACTTTACGCCCCGCTCCCTCCCTGGAACTCTGCTTCCCAACTTTACGCCCCGCCCGGTGTTTGCCCCTTAGATGCCCTAGGTGTCCCACTCTGAAATACGATGAAGTTACTTTAACGGAATAATGTAATTTTAGAGGATGTTTCACAGCTCCTGGCACACTGTTTCTGTCTTGCTTAACCCCCAGGCAGTTGCATCACGAAGATTTACTGATTCCGCGTTGTCAAAATATAAATCTCTAATAGGACACCTCGTCGACTGTGCACCCCCTAGCTATACGTGATTAGTTAATCAAAACTAAATAATATTTAGAATTGTGTTCTTGAGTCATACTTGCCATGTTTCAAATGCTTAATGTGGACAGTAGCCACTGTATTAGACAGCACAAATATGGAATGCTCCCATCATCGCTGTGAGCTCGGTTATTGTTCCAAAAGATAGGACTGAGGTAAATAAGCAGCGTAACTTTAGGCAGGTTTACCTGCTTTTGATTTTTACCTCAGAGTCGGTTAACAAGGACTGCGTCCGGGTGAAGTGTATTTTGGTGTTGTCTTTTGCAGAGTTATTTACCAAACATTGGAGTAATATTGTCGATAAAAATGCCTATTGGATGCAAAGAAAGGCCGACTTTTTTTGAAATTTTTAAGGCGCGGTGCAGTGAAGCAGGTATTGACCAATTTTATATACCTTGATCATTTATGTTGAGAAAATGTTTTCGGAAAAATACGTAACTGTGCATGCTTGCTGAGAAGAATTCCAATACCTTACGTTTTTGTTTTTACCATAAGCTTTCATATGGGGTCATAAATCCAGTTAAGAAAATGATCATTTACAGTTAACGAAATGACAACGATAAAACCCTGGGGATAAAGAAGAGACTGGCCTCTTGGTTAGCAGGAGGAAGAACTGTTTTTAAAGCACAGAACTTACTTTTAGCAAATCTGAAGCATTGGTAATGTTACTTTATATCAGAAGTTGTCAAACTGTAGTTTCAGTCAGTGTTCATTACCCTCTTGAAAATGATTGAGGACCTCAAAAACCTTTTGTTTATGTAGGCTACCGGATAGAAATTAAAGCTAATATGTTTTTAAGATTTTATTTATTTATTTGACAGAGAGAAACAGCAAGAGAGGGAACACAAGCAGGGGAAGTGAGAGAGGGAGAAGCAGGCCTCCTGCCGAGCAGGGAGCCCTGGTCTCAGGGATCATGACCTGAGCTGAAGGCAGTAGCTTAACCAACTGAGCCACCCAGGCGCCCCAAAACTAATATTTTTAAAAGATGTTTATTAATTCACTTAAAAAATAAATCCATTGCATGTTAACACAAATGAGTATTTTTATGAAAAATAACTGTTTCCGCCCCAAAAAAGAGAGTGGCACTGTTTTACAGTTTTGTACTTCTCTTTAATATCTAGCTTAGTAGAAGATAGGTGGGTCCTCATACCAATTTCTGCATTTAATCTGTTGTAGTATAGTATTTTGGTAGAAGTATATAAAGAAAAGCCAGCCTCACAGAACAATGTAGTTTAAAAAAAAGGAGTCTTTTTTTAATAGTCTTCAGTTAATTGTGGGTATCTTTGATAATATACCAGAATTTGACAAGTGGTAGTTTTAAGAGTTGCAGTATGGAATCGGAAATCATCATATCATGAACTTTTGTTCCCTTTGTTACATTTAATTCTATTAGTCTTTCTTGCACTTTAAACAAATCTTTTACCCATGTTGTAACATCAGACACTGATCATTGGGAAAATGTTTTGAATTACACAAATATTCCACATATTGACATATTGTGTTAAACTATGAAAACATTTGCTGATCTCATCAGAAAAGTCTTTAAGATTAGGAAGATGTCAAGTTTACAGAGACTAATAAAGTGTAACAAAATTCCCATTCCCTTTTAAAAGCTCCTATTTGGAGTTAGGTGGCTCAGCCAGTTAAGCGTCCAACTCTTGATCTCAGCTCAGGCCTTAATCTCAGTGTCATGAGTTCAAGCCCCACATTGGACTCTGCACTGGGCATGGAGCCTACTTTAAAAAAAATTTTTTTAATAAAAAAATAAAAGCTCCCATTTTATCATTAGCAGCAGACTTTTTTTCTGGATGACAGGCTTCATTTTTAAGAAAATGTCTACCAAATCACCCAACCCAAAATGACTTATTAGTTGTTCTTTCTACTAAAAATGACTTTCCATGAAAAAAGTGCTAGTTCAGCTCCTAACTCATCATGAGTGCCTTTTTAGATGACTATTGTACTTAAATATGCAAAAATGCTTTATGCATACTTTCCATTTTATCATAGAGAATATTAATAACATGTGCTCAAGAGTTGGGTTTTATAAAACTAATTTTTATTGCTTCATTAATGATATTTTAAGTTGGACTGGCTTTTTGCTTTTGTTTTTGACAAGTGCATGATGTGAATACAATTACTAGCACAGTTTATCTCCACTGCCTTAACTCATACAAAGATGTCATTGTTATGAAAATAGTTTTTACATTACGGACCTCCCCACCCCCACCCCCTCCACCAGCCCCTGCCAAAGTCCACAGACCACACATTGAAAATCAGTACTTTAAGGGTGGTAAGATCATGTTACAAATTTCATCATTTCTCTTTAACAAGGACTCTTTTTTATTCCATTTTATTTCTGAGTCTACATGTTCCTGTACCTATAGATTTATCACATCCATTTATATTGTCATTGTAATTAAATTGTATCTGTGGAATGCATTCTTATTATGAATGACTTTTGTCTCTGAATCATGAATACAAGAGAAAGAAAACTTTAGAAAAGCTAGCTAATATAGCTAGGAGCAATCACTTTGTAACTTTTGTAAACTTCTGTTACACCTTGTTGCAGATTGAGAAGAGGACAGTTAATGATCTTGTTTAATTAATATGCTTTAACAAAAGCAAGCTATAGTCAATATCTCAAGCATCCTTTTATTTATGATGATTTTTACAGGCCATGAACTTACCTGTCACTGTTTAAAGCCAAGATGGAATTTTTATTTTTCTTACAGATTTAGGACCTGTAAGTCTTAACTGGTTTGAAGAACTTTCTTTAGAAGCTCCACCTTATAATTCTGAACCCCCAGAAGAATCTGGATATAAAATCAGTTATGAACCAAACCTATTTAAAACACCACAGAGAAAACCTTATCATCAGTTGGCTTCAACTCCAATAATATTCCGAGAGCAAGGTCTAATTGTGCCAGTGTACCAACAATCTCCTTCAAAAGAATTAGATAAATACAGATTAGACTCAGGTAAGTAATGTGATTTAGTAAACTAGGGAAAAACATGAAACAAATTCAGACAAACCTATGTTAAAACTCCCAACCCCTTTGTTAATTGTGTCATGTTGGTCAAATCAACCTCTTCTGTTCACTTTCCCCACCTGGAAAATGGAGATGGTGAACATAATGTCTGGTAAATTTGGATTAAATAAAATAAAGTGGGTACTTAGTAAGTGCTTCTTGTCCTCCCTCCTTTGATTATATATCCTGCCTAGGGAGATTTGTTCAGTTATGTCTTTCCTTTACCAAAAAAAGAAGTAGGACTTATTTTGATGTTAATTAAATAAACTCTATTTCTGCAGGTTATCACAGAGGACAGAGGAGGTTATTTTTTATTTATTTTCTTTAAATGTCTTTTAACTTTGTAGCCGTGTCCCTGGCATACAGGCCAGATATTCTAATCAATCACGTAATAAAATTATATATTCAGCCATCAAATGTTTATTACCTATATAAGTGACATACTCTCCCTTTCTTTGGAGTATGCCTCTCAAGTAAGGGGAATTAACAGTAGACCGAGAACAGTCTAAGATTGAATATGGTATGTGTGAAAAGCAAAGTACAAAAAGTACAATGAGAGTTGAGAAGAGCATAAATAGGTTTGGGAGGAATTAGGGCACTCCCTAAATCACTTGAATTAAACCTTGAAAGATAGGTGAGATTCAAAAATTTGAGGTGGCATAGAGTAATAATGTACTGAGGGGAAAACATGAGGAAGATAATGTAGGTTGTTAGGAGAGTGCTAAGTAGGGGCGCCTGGGTGGCTCAGTGGTTAAACCTCTGCTTTCTGCTCAGGTCATGATCCAGGAGTCCCGGGATCGAGTCCCACAATTGAGTCCCGCGATCGAGTCCCGCATTGGGCTGCCCACTTGGCTGGAAGCCTACTTCTCCCTGTCCACTCCCACTGCTTGTGTTCCCTCTCTGGCTGTGTTTCGCTCTGTCAAATACATAAAATCTTTAAAAAAAAAAAAGAGAGAGAGAGAATGTTAAGAAGTTTATTGTTTGTAGAGTGGCATGTCTAAAAGGGACCAGTAAACTTAACCTAAGGCTAAAAAGAGCACCTAGAGCCAGGTATTGAATGCCAGACTTAAAAAATTTGTTTGATAGGTTGTTGAGCAGAAAAATACCATGTAAATTTAATCATGCTACTTCCTGCCTCAAACTTTTGATTACCTCCGTTTGCCTTCATGATAATATCCTAACTCCTTAATATGATTTACAAGGTTCTTTATAACCTGGTCTCTCATTAACTCAAGTCTCATGCTGCCATATTCCCCCCTTTCACCCATCCTCAATTTGCCATTCTTCCATTCTGAATTTCTTTTTGAAACCACTTTGCTCTGTGGCTCTTTATGCATTGTTACCTCTGCCCAGAAGTTAGTTACTTCCTGTTTTTTTATCTAGCTAACTCATGCTCATCTTTCAGGTCTTGACTTATCTGCTTCTGGGAAGTTTTCTCTGTCATACTCATTTAGCTTCCAATGGAGGAGAATTATATAAGCAATTATAGTGGAATAATGCTATGAAAAAGGAAATTCATGGTACTGGAAAATACCTATGCAACGAGGTTAAAGGTCTGGGCAAAAGTTTTGTTGTATGTTGTTGGAAACCAAGTGGCATACAGAGTGACTATTCAGTGAAAATTTTATAGAATAAATGAATATTTATTTTGCTTTAGAAAGCCTAATAACTGGGGTGTCTGGGTGGCTCCATCAGTTAAGCATCTGACTCTTGATTTCAGCTCAGGTCATGATGTCAGGGTTCTGGGATCGATCCCCAAATCCAGCTCCATGCTTGGCAGGGAGTCTGCTTGAGGATTCTCTCTCTCTGTCTGTTCCTCCCCTGGCTTGCAGGCACTTACTCTCCCTCTATTTCTCTTTAGGAATGGTAGTGAAAGTGGATATGGAAGATAGAAACTATAAGACCCCACAGTAGTCTAGACCTGGAAATTTCAAAAAGGGGATCACAGGTTTCGAGCATAACTAAGAATATAATGGTGATATTCATACACATTGTAAGCACTGGAGGTAAACAAGTTTAAGAGGGAAAAGGCTTCAGGGCACCTGGGTAGCTCAGTGGTTTAAGCATCTACCTTCAGCTCAGATCCTAATCCCAGGGTCCTGCTCAGCAGGAACCCTGCTTCTCCTTCTACCTCTCCCCCAGTCTTTCATGAAAAATAAAATTCTTTAAAAAAAAAAAAGAGAGAGAAAATGCTTGAAAGGATGAACAAAACATGTTGAGTTTCGGACTGTAATTTGGGACAGTAATAGGGTGTTAAGGTGATGTCTCAAAGGCTTTGGGTAATATAAGACTGAAACTAAAGAAAGAATATAGGCAGGAGAGAAAGCCATAGGAACCAATATCTATTTGGAAAGTGATAAAGTCATCACATATAGTAAGGAAGTTGATGATGATGAGGCCTAGGATAGAGCTTTAAGGAATATTTAGCAGATGAACTATAGAACAAAGAAGAGGGAATCATTCATTCAATATTCCATGCTTACTTTGTGCCTGGCAACTTGCTAGGCATTAAGGATAGAAATATGAATAGATGGCTTTTGACTTTTGGGAGCTCAGTCTTGTATATGACAAAATGCATAAATAAATACACTGGTGTAGTATATGCTATAATAGGAACATATACAAAGGGCTATGGTGTGGGCTTAATAAAAGGAACAGCCAATCTATTTTAATGTGCTCAGGAATAGCTCCATAAACCAGTTAATGCTGAATCTACTGAATCTTGGAAGACCTACCTAGAATCACTGATTTATTCTCTAATTTAACCTGTTGGAATTGGTCTATAATTAGGGAAGGATAGGAATGAATGAATAAGACTACTCTGGACTTGCTGCAAAGATATAAAGTTTTTGAAGTTATAGTGCATAAATAATGCTGACTGTAGTTTCCTGATACCTTTTGTTTTTGTTTAGTTTAAATTCAGTATTAAAATGTAAGGCTTGGGGCACATGGATGGCTCAGTCGGTCAAAGACTCAGGTGATGATCCCAGGGTCCTGGGATGGAGCCCCACACCGGGCCCCTTGCTCAGCAGGGAACCCACTTCTCCCTTACCTGCCATTCCCTCTGCTTGTGCTTGTTCTCTCTCTCTCTCTTTCTCTCTCTCTTTGTCAAATAAAAAAAAAAAATCTTTAACAAAATAAAATGTAAGGCTTAAGCTGTTTTTTAACCTACTTCTAACCTAGTTCTAACATCTAGTGTTTTAAAAAGAACTGTCCCTAAATTTTCATGAGGAAATGTGCTATTTCTGCTTCTCAGCAGTCCTTACTTTTGCATAAAATCATCTGAGTTTATCTCACCATTATTCAGCCTATTTATGAGATTCTCAGATTACTTGGGAAATGTTTGTTTGGGTATGAACTTATTTTGACCTGGTTCATTTTTTTACTTTTTATTTTTTATATTTAGGTTTTTTATTACTAAGCCAATACTGATACTTTATTATTAACTGAAGCCATTTGTTTATATTAGGGTTCATTCTCTGTATCAATCTATGGATTTTGACAATTATATAAGGTCATGTATACACCATTACAGATATACATCATTATACCTACAGAATAGTATCACTGCCCTAAAAATCCCTTGTGTTCCACCTATTCACAGCACCCCCTGCCCAACCCTGGCAACCACTGATCTTTTTGCTGTCTATAGTTTTGTCTTTTCCAAACTGTCATATAGTTGGAATCATACAGTATGTAGCTTTTTCAGGCTAGCTTCATTCACTTAGCAATGTAAGTTTCCTCTATATCATTTTGTAGTTTGATACCTCACTTTTTTTTAAGATTTTATTTATTCATTTGACAGCAGGGAAACCCAGCTAGAGAGAGAACACAAGCAAGGGGAGTGAGAGAGGGAGAAGCAGGCTCCCCGCCAAGCAGGGCATCTGATATGGGGCTCTATCCCGGGACTCCGGGATCATGAACTGAGCTGAAGGCAGACGCTTAACAACTAAGCCACCCAGGAACCTCCCTCTCTCTCTCTCTCTTTTTTTTTTATGGTATGGTTTTGAAGATTTTATTTATTAGAATGAGAAAGCATGAGTTGGGGGAGAGACAGAGGGAGAGGGAGAAGCAGACTCCCTGCTGAGTACGAAGCTGGAAGCAGGGCTTGATCCCTCCCAGGACCCCCAAAATCATGACCTGAGCCAAAGTCAGACGCTTAACTGACTGAGCCACCCAGGCATCCATAGCTCGTTTCTTTTAACACTGAATAATGCTCTATATAGATATACCAGTTTGTTTATCCATTCACCTACTGAAGAACATCTTGATTGCTTCCAAGTTTTGGCAGTTATGAATAAAGCTGCTATATCATGTGCAGGTTTTTGTGTGGATCTAAGTTTTCAGCTCATTTGGGAAAATACCAAGGAATATGGTTGCTGGCTCTTATGATAGGAATATGTTTAGTTTTGTAAAAAACTGCAAACTGAATTCCAAAATGGCTGCATCATTTTGCTTTTCCATCAACAGTGAATGAGAGTTTTTCTTGTTCGAAGACCTCATCTTTATTTTGCATTTTAGCCATTCTATTACAAGTATATGTAGTAGTAGCTCATTGTTTGGTTTATTTAATTGTGGGCTTTTTTCCTGCTTAAGATCATTATTAAAGTAAATAGGGAAAAGGTGACATTTTAAAAAATACATTTAGAGACTTTTTGGTATCTTTAACTAAAAATCTTGTTAGAGAAAGAGGTTGGGTATTTTGTCGAAGTGAGGTTTTTTTTGTTTGTTTTTGTTTTTGTTTTTTTTTAAAGATTTTATTTATTTGACAGAGAGAAACACAACCAGAGAGGGAACACAAGCAGGGGGAGTGAGAGAGGGAGAAGCAGGCTTCCCGCCGAGCAGGGAGCCTGATGTAGGGCTCGATCCCGGGTCTCCGGGATCATGACCGAAGGCAGTCGCTTAATCAACTGAGCCACCCAGGCACCCCCAAAGTGAGTTTTTAACTCACATCTTTGTTTGGCTTGTTAGTGATTATGTCTATTTCTTGTTACTTGAGTAATGCAGTGTTTTGTCTGTGCTACTACAAAGACTTCTCAGTTTGGTCTTTCCCTTATTAACACTATTATTTATTTTTCCCAAAACTTTTCTAAGTTGGAGATTATAGGATCATTTAAAGAACCTATTTTAAAGCAATTTTTATGAATAATAATTTCTTTGACTGCCATATTTCTGATACAGAAAATAGGATTATTGAAAAACTATAAATGGGATTTGATGGAGCCACATATACCCTGTCTGAGCATTATTGCTTAGAAAGTAGATGTGTTCAACAACAGAAGTATTTTCTGATCATTGCTAATTCATTCAGCCAGGAATTGTGGCATGACTGTAACATCAGACATTGATTATAGTTGCTAAAGACAAGATCTCTACCTCAAGGAGCTCACATTCTAGTAGGGGAAGCAGGAATGGTGTATGATAAACTCTACGGGAATATATGGGAGCAGCAATCACTTAATTTCATGTCAGGGACCACTAAATTTTTCCAGAGGAGGGGGTTCAAAATGGAAACCTGAAAGAGGATAGATATTTCAGATCAAGAGAAATAGAGAGAAACAGTTTGTACAAAGGCCTCGAGTGAAAGTGTGCATTCTTACAGGATATGCAAGTGGTTAGGTATGGCCGAAAAGTAGAATGTGAAAGAATGTCATAGAAATTAAGAAGTCAGATCATGAAAGTCCTTGTTACTCAGGAGTTTTGGGGTGTTTTGTTTTGTTTTGATTTGTTTTTGGCAGTTTGAGCTTGATCTTGAGAATAAGATCTTGAAAGGTTTTCAGCAGAAGTTCAGATTTGGTACTTTGGTAGGTTTTTGGTAAATGTCCTTTGCTTTATTCTTAGCCTCCATGATACCATAGTGCTTTCCACTTAATCATTAGAACATGTTCTGTTTTCCACTTGTGTGGAATTTCAAAAAATTTCTCCTGCTACATTATGAACTTTTTGAAGTTAAACTGTCTTGCATTACATTTCCCAGAATGTCTTATGTATATTATATATTTATTGAATGGAAGCAGACATCCTTTGAGACATCCCCTTTTGGGAGGAATCAGCAAACTAAGAAAGCAGTTCAGACTGAACTTTACATACATTCTCCTTCCCAGTATAAATGAGACATTTTGTTTTTAAAAACTTCTAGAGATGGGGCTCCTGGGTGGCTCAGTTAAATGTCTGACTTTGGCTCAGGTCATGATCTCTGGAGTCCTGGGAGGGATCAAGCCCCAAGTTCAGCTCCAGATTCAGCAGGGAGTCTGCTTCTCCCTCTCCTGCTGCCCTTCCCCCTCTATGTCCTCTCTCTTTTTCTCAAATAATAAAATCTTTATAAAAATAAATACTTTCAGAGAATGAAAATTCACAATCCAGAGCATATACATCCTCACTGAATTATTGTACTATTTCAGGAAAGGATATTACTAATAGTAAACATAAAAGTTGTTGCACGGTGAAGTCCAAAATGGATCAAGCAAATAACATTACCAGCCCACCTCTAAATTCTTGTCTTAGTGAAAGGTATGATGTGTTATATTAAAATATTTAAATAAAACATTTTCCTACATATGCTGTTTGTTTTATAGAAATGCATCTAATTTTCATGCTAATATTTTGACTAAGCCTGAAAGAGGATTTTCTATTTTTAAATCATCTTCTAGGTTGAGTCCTTTAATACAGTATTTTTACATTAGAAACATTTACTTTGTTTTTCTTATAATGTTGAATTTATTGGTTTTTGTATATATTCTATGACATTTTTAAGTTACAAAAATACTGATGAAAAGCAATGCCCTTGAAATAGTGGCTTAAATTAAATTATTTGTGTACTTTGATGGCTTGAGAGAATATGATGCTTTTATAGATTCACTTTACATAATTTTAAAATCCAAAACATACAGTTTGGAGGAGCTAAAATTTGTGAGTACTTTATATATAACTTCTAGTGGGCATTTTAAATATAATTTAGTAGTTACTTAATTCTTCATGAGATGTTTGCTTTTTAAGAAGTAACAAAATATTATAAAATGTATGTCTAATAATTGTGACTGAGAATACTTTTTTTCAATAAGGTTAATGTTTTGTTTCTTCTTGCCATTTCTGTTATCTTTGAGTAATCTGAAGAATTTGTGTGGGTTGTTTTTTTTTTTTCGTTTTAGTCCTGTTCTACGATGTACACATGTAACACCACAAAGAGAGAAGTCAGGTATGATTAAAAACAAGGCTTTTTATTTTTAGAATACTCTTAAATTTCAATAAATATAAAATTTAGTAATGTTCCCCTCATTTTACCCCCAGTGGTATGTGGAAGCTTATTTCATACACCGAAGGTTATGAAGGTAAATATTCTGCCTGGTTTACTTTTATTGTGTAGTAATTAAGAATTTGCCCAGAGATTTACAAATATGTACCTACAATATCATGTAGGCATTCAATAAATGTTAAATGAAAAATATTCTTAATCATCAGTGCATTTCTATGAAATAAATATTTTCTTTATTTCCAGGGTCAGACACCAAAACGTATTTCTGAGAGTCTAGGAGCTGAGGTGGATCCTGATATGTCTTGGTCAAGTTCTTTAGCCACACCACCAACCCTTAGTTCTACAGTGCTAATAGGTAATACTAGCAAATGAGTATTATGTAGGACGGTAGATGACGTTGATATAGTGTCATCTCTAAGGCTTCTGACAAAAAGAATATAAGAAAAGATAAGTAGTAGTTAGATTAGATAATACTATCTTTGAGAATTGTTTTACTAGTTCAGAATAATTCTACTTAGTGTAGATTGGGACAAATCACAAGTACATTAAGTGGTGTTCTAGGAGGAGTGTTACTCTGTAGGAGTCCATTTATAGGCAAACCAGGGTTTTTTAAATTACTTTTCTAGCAAAAATGCATTCAATTTTGATTTCTTTGTAGCTGGGAATTTAACTTTGCTTTTTGTTGTTATTGCTTTGATAACAGAGGTAAAAGCATGTTAAAAAGTACAAAGTATTCAATGTAAAAAATACTTTTAGACAGTAGTATTATCTAAGTAAATGCTTAAGTTTGCAAGCTTTATCTTTTAAGTCAACCTCATAGCTCCATCTGATTTCCTAAGTCTTTATGGATAGTATCACCTAAAGTAAGGGTCATCAAACTAATTTTTTAGAAGCACCTTGTGAGTGATACTAAGGAACTGAATGCAGCTTATGTTGATTGACCTTTCTAATTACCATACTTGAGTCAATTCATTTTGTTTCAGATGCACCATTTACTCCAATAATGTATGTGTCTTGTCCGACCAAAGAATACTTTTCACATTAACTTTGGTGTATGGTGTATAATACAGTATATATAAGTTGAATTTTTTTTTTATAGTTAAAGATGAGGAAGCATCTGCAGCTGTATTTCCTGACACTACTGCCGTAAGTAAATATAACAACTTGATTATGCTGTTGCAGTTGCTTACAATTTTAGAATCCCTTGAAAATTATTTATCTTGCATTTTTTCATTCCTTAATTTATGATTTATCCAAGCCTTTAAAAAGTCTCTAAGTCTGATCCTATATGGATCAGAAAAAAAGGGATTTTCTTGACTTTATATGAAGTAATTCTGTCTCTAAAGTTGAATATAAATGCATGTGAGAGTTTTTTTACTAGTGACTTTAAAATATAACTTTTGCAGATTTTTAAAAGCTGTTTTTCTAACCATGGTGGATGTGTGAAGAAAAATGATAGGTTTATCCCTTCCGGGTCAGACAAAGAAAACAAAAATCAAAGAGAAGCTAAAAGTCAAGGTAAGTACTCCTGTTTAATTGAACTGCTATTTTTGATTGACATCATTGAAGTATAGTTCTTCCTTTCTTAAAGAGAAAATACATTACTTTTCCTTTCCTTCTTAGTTACTGAACATGCTGTGCATAGAAGCTAACTTGATTTATTTTTTTAAAATATTTTATTTATTTGAGAGAGAGAGCAAGAGAGCACGAGCTAGGGCAGAGGGAGGGCCAGAGGGAGAGGAGTGAGTGGACTTCCTGCTGAGCAGGAAGCCCAAAGCTGGGCTCTGCCCCAGGACTCTGACATCATGACCTGGGGAGAAGTCAGACACTTAACTGACTGAGTCATCCAAGGTGCCCTAAAGCTAACTTGATTTAAATGAAAATGTTTAATCACGGTAAGATAATATCATTCTAAGATGCTATTGTAGGGGCACCTGGGTGGCTCAGTTAAGCATGGTCTCTGGGTTTCAGCTCAGGTCTTGATCTCAGGGTCCTGGGATCCAGTCCTTTGGTGGGCTCAGCAGGGAATCTGCTTCTTTTCCTCTCCCTCTGCCTCTGTCCCAGCTTGTGTACACACTCTCTCTCTCAAATAAATAAATAAATCTTCAAAAAAAAGATGCTGTTGTGACACAAAAACAAAACCTACAACTCAGACCTTACAGAAAGAAGAATAAAACTAATAATCAACAAAATGTGAAGACCTTATTTTCTAATTAGAAAGTAATTAGTGTAAGGTTTTTCGTCGCAAATAGAATGGAGACCGCAAAGGCAAACAGAGTCCAAAGCGTGAGCTTTATTGC
The DNA here is from genome assembly GCA_004023965.1 of Spilogale gracilis. Taxonomy (NCBI): domain Eukaryota; kingdom Metazoa; phylum Chordata; class Mammalia; order Carnivora; family Mephitidae; genus Spilogale; species Spilogale gracilis. The sequence goes on along the minus strand of PITA01003667.1, from coordinate 102,472 downwards.
AAGCACCCTCGGGCGAGGTTCCACGACTCTGGAGAGGAGAGTCGGGGAAGTCGCGCCTGGGTTGGGGAGTGTAAGGGTTTTTTAAGCCTTAGGAGTTCCAGGTCTGGATTTAGGTGGTTTTTTTCCCATATTAGGTAAGGGAACATCATGTCCCCAGGTGATTGGTTGGGGGTGGGAAAGGTCCAGACAATGGCTGGAAAGTCAGGTATGGGAAATTTTGGTCCCACCAGCTAGGTTTCAATTTATAGGAGAGGACACGGTGGCCAGTGCTGCTTTGGTGGGAAGATCAGCCATCTTGGGTGCCCTGTCTCTCAGCCAGCCCAACAATTAGGGTGTCAGGCATACCAAAAGTTACTTAATCAGATCATTGAAATATTGCATTTTTCGGGACACCTGGGTGGCTCAGTAGGTTAGGCATCTACATTCAGCTCAAGTCGTGAACCCAGGATCCTGGGATGGAGCCCCACATCAGGCTCCCTGCTCAGTGAAGAGCCTGCTTCTCCCTCTCCCTTAGCCCCTCCCCCAGTTTGTGCTCTCTCTGTCTTGCTCACTTAAACTCTCCCTTTCTATCTCAAATAAATAAATAGAATCTTAAAAAAAAAAGGAATATTGCATTTTTCTTAGTATGTGTGTATGTCTATAAATGTGTAGGATTGGATAACTGTATTTGTGTGTATGTGTGTATAAAATCATATTTTACTCTGAGTTATTGTAAGGCCACAAATTTTTTTTAAGAGCTGTTTATTTAGGGGCGCCTGGGTGGCTCAGTTGGTTGAGCGACTGCCTTCGGCTCAGGTCATGATCCCGGAGACCAGGGATCGAGTCCCGCATCGGGCTCCCTGCTCGGCGGGAGGCCTGCTTCTCCCTCTCTCACTCCCCCCGCTTGTGTTCCCTCTCTGGCTGTGTTTCTCTCTGTCAAATAAATAAAATCTTTAAAAAAAAAAAAAAAAAAAAGAGCTGTTTATTTAAAGAAAGAAAGCATGTCGGGGCGCCTGGGTGGCTCAGTTGGTTGGGCGACTGCCTTCGGCTCGGGTCGTGATCCTGGAGACCCGGGATCGAGTCCCGCGTTGGGCTTCCTGCTCGGCGGGAGGCCTGCTTCTCCCTCTTTCAGTCCCTCTGCTTGTGTTCCCTCTCTGGCTGTGTTTCTCTCTGTCAAATAAATAAATAAATGAATGAATGAATGAAGGAAGGAAGGAAGGAAGGAAGAAAGGAAGAAAGAAAGCATGAGGGGAGTGTAGGGAGGGGCAGAGGAAGAGAAAGAGAGAGTCCCAAGCAGATGTCTGACGTGGGGTTCCATCTCAGGACCCTCAGATCACACCTTGAGCCAAAACCAAGGGCTGGATGCTTAACCAATTGTACCGTCCAGGTGCCTTCCATCTCAGGACCCTCAGATCACACCTTGAGCCAAAACCAAGGGCTGGATGCTTAACCAATTGTACCGTCCAGGTGCCCTAGGCCACAAAATTAATTTGAAACATCTGGTTTGATAAAATTTAGACTGTTAAATTGCATATATATATATATATATATATATATATATATATATTAAGATTAACTAAGTTTTAATTGTGCAGAGTTGATAAAAGAAAGGTTATTAGGATCTAGAGTATGAATAAAAGGCTTTGGGAATATTGGAATCAGCCTTTACCAGAAGAACAGTAGAAGGGTGGCACTCCTTTCCTCTCCCCACCCCACAAAAAGCTAGCACTCAGGATAACCCTTTAAATACTACCTTATGTGTTATTTAATATATACTATTTCTATGAGAAAAGTTTAAAAAAATAGTATAAATCATATGACTATATTTTGAAATGTTATTAATATGCTTTTATTTTAAATTTAAACAGGTTTGAGGAAAATGTTAGGGAATTCATTTGATAAAGTAAATAGCTGCAAAGACCATTTTGGAAAGTCAACACCAAATGTCCTAGAAGATGAAGTACATGAAACAGTTACAGATGTTTCTGAAGAAGATAGTTTTTCATTATGTGTTCCTAAATATAAAACAAGAAATCTACCAAAAATAAAAACTAGCAAGACTAGGAAAAATATTTTCAGTGAAACAAAAACCAGTAAATGTGAAGCAACTAAAAAGCAAATGAAAGGAGATAAACATTCACTTTTATCTAAAATGGAACCAAATGACAGTGATCCATGGGATTGGAATATAACAAATCAGAAGCCCTCTGGTAATGAAAGTGAGGAAATGTCCAAGGAAGTTGTACCGTCTTCAGCCTCTGAATGGTCCCACGTACCTCTCTCAGGTCTAAGTGGAACCCAGATGGAGAAAACACCTCTACTGCATATTTCTTCTTGTGATCAAAATAATTCAGAAAAAGACTTCACAATCACAGAGAAAGAAAGCTCCAACTTTATAACTTTGGAAAATTCTTTGCCACAGATTTCAAGTGCACCAAAGTCTTCACAGTTGATAGTAAATGAGGAAACTGTGGTAAATAAGATAGGTGAAGAGCAGTGTCTTGGATATCATGAAAATTCTGTTCTTCCAGTAAAGCAAGCAATATCTGAAACTACTCTAAAAGCTTCTCCACTTCAGGGTATCAGAAAGTCTATATTCAGAATAAGAGAATCACCTGAAGAGACATCCAGTGCAGTGTTCTCAAATCATATGACTGATCTAAACTCTAAAGAAAAACCTGACACCCCTGAAAGTGCACTGGAAAAATATACTATTTGCTCACAGAAAGAAGATTCTTTAGCTTTAATTGATAATGGAAGCTGGCCAGCCACTATCAAACACACTTCTGTAGCTCTGAAGAATTCAGGTTTAATATCCACTTTGAAAAAGAAAACAAAGAAGTTTATTTATATTATAAACGATGAAACATCTTATCAAGGACCAAAAACGCAGAAAGACCAGGAATCTGGACTAACTAACCATTCGGCCCAATTTGAAGCAAATGCTTTTGAAGGACCACTGCCATTTACAAATGCTGATTCAGGTACCTCTGTTTGGGTGTGTGTGTCTGTGTGAGAGAAAGAATGGTGTGTATAGTTTTATGGATGGTGACAAGTTCTCTTATTTGAATATGTGTCTCTTTCTTTAATCTTTCTAAAAAGCATACTGCCTGCTTTCCTTCTTTAGTTTCTTCTTTGGTTTTCTTTCTGTAGTTCTTTGTTTTTTTTTAAATCTCTGTATCTTACCTTCAATGTGAGGCTGTGTCTGTAGGCATTGTTTAGGCCTTTGATTACCAATGTTCAAAATCATTTTATTCACACTTGTTGGATCAGTTTGCATAGTATATGTACAGTCATCACTCTTGAGACAGAGCATGATTCATAGGAATCAAGATGACTACTTCTGCTTTAATTTTGTTATATGCAAATTCGACATATAAATATGTTGTGCTGTTTACTTTATATTCTCTAAGTCTTGTAAAAAAATAGAAAAAAGAACTAATTGCTAGCTAAGATTAATGTAAGCCAGTTCCAGTTCTAAAATAAAAGTGGTTTTTGTTATTGTTGTTACATATTTTTCTTAAATATTTAGAGGTTACTTAGAGTTATTGCTGTATCTCTGAGTGTCAGAGTGTGTGTGCACAGTGAAACTCAGTTTTTATCTGAGCAAAGATTCCTTTACCAGTAGCTAAATTATATGTTAAAAAAATGATTTCATCTCCTTTGAGAAGATTTTAGGGGGTGGAATATCTCTGTGAATAATAAGTTTGGTGGAACTGGAGTACAGAGGAACTGTTTGAGATTTGTGTTAATTTCCAGAGAAAATGTTTGATACTGTGTATGTTAGAATTAAAATCAATGAAAGAGCTAATATGTAGTGGTGATCACTGATTAGATAAGATGAGATTAATAATTTATTATTTGCTAGTAGGGAATTCAGAAGATTGAAAAAAATTAGAGCATTTTAGCTCATTTGCCTTCATAATTGAGATTAGGTCATCCTTCAGGCATTTCATCTATAGACTGTTATGAGGAGTGTCAGGTTCCCCACTCAGTGAGGAGTCTGCTTCTACCTCTCCCACTGCCCATCCCCCCAGCTCATGTGTGCTCATGCATTCTCTTTCTAACTCTCGCTCTTGCTCTCATCCTCAGTCTCAGATAAAATCTTTAAAAAATAAAAGTTGATATTCTTCAGTATCAAAGACTGAATTATCTACAGGAAGTGATTACTTTTGTAGTTCCTTTCCTTTGTCTTGCTTTTTTATCTGTTATGCCAATATTAGCAAGAAATTTTTTCCAATTTTATTTTCCAGTGAAACTGCTTTGAATTTTACATATGGTACCTAGCTGCTTTCCTGAACTACATACTAATTTTGATTGAATTGATACATGTTAGAAAAAAATACTAAGTCCTGTTTATCTTTAGCTGGAAAATGTAATAACTTAATAATAACTTAAAACAGAGAATATTTAAAATTCTTTGTTTTAAGCCTGACATTCACTTCTTACTTTTCATGTAATTCTTGTTTTAGGTACTACTTCTTTTACTTAGTGGAAAATACTTAGTGAATGTGACTGATGGCACTTTAATTTTGTCACTTTGTGTCTTCATGCTTAGGTTTATTATATTCTTCTGTCAAAAAAAACTGTTTACAGAATGATTCCAAAGAACCAAGTGTGTCTCTAACCAGCTCTTTTGGGACAATTCTGAGAAAAGTTTCCAAAAATGGAACCAGTTCTCCAAATAATAAAACAGTACCTCAGGATCTTGATTATAAAGAAGCAAAAATTAATAAGGAAAAACTGCAGCCATTTATAACCACAGAAACTGATTGTCTATCATCCTTGCAGGAAAAACACTCTGAAGATGATACAAAAGGTCAGAGAGTTTCAGATACAAAAGAGAAGGTCTTGCCTGCAGTAAGTCACCCTCCTGTGCCACATTCAGAAGTGGAAGGTTGTAGTATTCACTTTCAGTCTCCAGAAAGCTTTTCATCTGACCATGATAATACCAGTCTGTTAACTCCTAGCTCCAGGGATCCTCCATCAAACCCAGTCATGGTTTCTAGAGAAAAAGAATTGTATAAAATGTCAGAGAAACTAAAATGTAAAAATCATGAAGCTGGTTTTGAATTAATCAAAAATTCTCCCATGGAAAAGAATCAAGAAATGCATGTTTTAAATGCAAATTCTAAAAATGCTAAGCTGTTGTCAGCTGAAAAATACCTAACAATAGCATCACCTTCTGTGAAGGTACAAGTCAGCCAAACTGCAAATCTCACCGCAATCCAAAAAGACGAAAAAGAAACTACTTTAATTTCAAAAATAGCTGTCAATCCAAGCTCTGAAGAACTTTTCCCAGATGATGAGAATAAGTTTGTCTTAGAGATAATTAATGAAAATGATATTCCTGTTTTAGAAAATATTAAGGAACTTCATGATGCAGACCTCTGTTGTGTAAGAGAACCTGTTCTCAAGAACTCTACCATGGTGGTGTCTACAGACGTGGATGACAACGGAGCAGCCAATGTATCGATTATGAAAGATTTTGATTCATCAAACATAGATGACCTTACAGAAAAGAATGGAAATAGAATAAAGACGCAACTAAAAATGACTCTAGATCAAGATTCAAAATCAGACATCACCTTGGATATAGTTAGGAAACCAAATGGAAATAATGATTACATAAATACTTGGGCAAGACTATCAGATCCAGTTTCAAATCACAGTTTTGGAAATAGCTTCAGAACAGCTTCTAATAAAGAGATAAAACTCTCTGAACACAACATTAAGAAAAGTAAAATGCTCTTCAAAGATATTGAAGAACATTATCCTACTAACTTAGTGTGTATTGAAATTATAAATACCTCATCATTAGAAAGTCAAAAGAAACTAGGCAAACCTCTTGCACTAGATCCACAGTCAATTAATAGTGTATCTGGGTTTGTGCAGAGTAGCACTTATGTTTCTGATAGTGAAAGTGGTCACACAGCTCCTCCAACTTCATCTTTAATGCGAGATTTTAATTCAAATCATAATTTAACACCTAGCCAAAAGGCAGAAATTACAGAACTTTCTACTATTTTGGAAGAATCGGGAAGTCAGTTTGAATTTACACAGTTTAGAAAACCAAGCCACATGATACAGAAAAATCCATTTGAAATGCCAGAAAGCCAGCTGACTATCTTGAATAGCACTTCTGAGGAATGCAGAAATACCGATCTTCATCTCACAATTAATGCCCCATCTATCATTCAGGTAGATAGCAGTGAGAGATTTGAAGGTATGTTTGGAGGTAAGCAGAAGTTCACTTGCTTGTCAGGAACCAACTGTAACACAAGTGCTGGCTATTTAGAAGATGAAAATGAAGAGAAGTTTAGAGGCTTTTATTCTGCTCGTGGCATGAAACTGAATGTTGGTAGTGAAGCACTGCAAAAAGCTAAGAAGCTGTTCAGTGACCTTGAGAATATCTGTGAGGAACCTTCTCTGGAAGTAAATGCAAGAAGTTTCTCCTCAAGTAAATGTCATGATTTTGCTATTTCAATGATTGAGATAGAAGATTGTAACAATGATAAAAATTTTACTGAGAAAAATAATAAAAACCAACAAATACTACGAAATAACATGGAAATAACGACTGGCATTTTTGTTGAAAATACTGAAAGTAACAAGGGAAATACAGAAAATGAACATAATCAATGTACTGATGTCAGTGGAAATATTCATAATTTAGAATCTGTTGGCAGTGATTCAAGTAAAAATGTTACCATTTATATACATGAAGAAGAAAGCGACTTACCATGTATTGATCAGCACAACATAGATCTAAAATTATCTAGCCAGCTTATGAAGGAGGGAAACAGTCAAATTAAAGAAGGTTTGTCAGATTTAACCTGTTTGGAAGTTGCAAAAGCTGAAGAAACATTTCATGTTAATATGTCAAATAAGCAACAGTTCACAGCTAATACAATGGAGCAAAACATAAAAGATTTTGACATTTTTGAAGTATCCTTTCAGACGGCAAGTGGGAAAAATATAAGGGTCTCCAAAGAGTCATTAAATAAAGTTGTAAATCTCCTTGATCAAAAATGGACAGAAGAAGAATTTAATAACTTTTCAGATTCCTTGAATTCTGACTTACTTTCTGGCATAGATATCAACAAAATAGACATCTCAAGTCATGAGAAAACAGAAAATGCTGAAAGAAAAGACAAAATAATAAAAGAAAGTGGCCTAACTGGTATGGAAAGTAAATTACTGACCCTCCAACAAAGACCAGAAAGTGAAATTAAAAAGATCAAAGAACCTACCATGTTAGGCTTTCATACAGCTAGTGGGAAAAAAATAGAAATTACAAAGGAATCTTTGGACAAAGTGAAAAATCTTTTTGATGAAAAAGAGCAAGATAATAGTGGAATCACTAATTTTAGCCATCAAGGGGCAGAGATGTCCGATGACAGAGAGGAATGTAAAGATGGGCTTGAATTAGCATGTGAAACCATTGAATTAGCAACTGCCCCAAAGTATGAAGAAATGCAGAACTCTCTAGAGAAGAAAAAACTTGTTTCTAATGAAATTGCAGTGGGACCCAGGCTCTTAAGTGATAATTTATACAAACGAACTGAAGATCTTACAATATCAGATCAAGCCTCTCTGAAAGTTAAAGTACATGAAAATACAGAAAAAGAAACAGTAAAAAAGCATACAATTTGTACAAATCAATTCACTTATTCAGCTATTGAAAATTCACCTTTAGCATTTTACACAGGACATGGTAGAAAAATTTCTGTGAGTGAGTCTTCACTATATGAAGCAAAAAAATGGCTTAAAGAAGGAGAATTGGATGATCAACCAGAAAAAATAAATACTGCCCAGGTTATCTGTTTAAAAGAATATCCTGGTGATTGTGTAGAAAATCCTTCATTTGGAAATAGTTTAAGTAGTACCATATCTGAAAATGACAAAAATCATCCCTCTGGAAAACAAGGCTCAACTTACTTAAGTAATAGTACTGGGCCTAACAGATTCTCATACCATTCGTTTTTTTGTCATTCCAGTGAGGTGTATAATAAATCAGAATATCGTTCAAAAAATAAAGTTGATAATTCTGATGTTGACCCAGTAATGAAGAATGTTAGAGAAAACACTAGTTTTTCTGAAATAGTGTCCACTGTAAGAGAAGCAGACACAGACCCACAAAGTATAAATGAAGATATTTGTGTTCAGAAACTTGTGACTAACACTTCATGCAAAAATGAAAATACAGCCATTAAAGTGGCCATATCTGACTCAAATAATTTTAATTCAATTCAAAAATTGAATTCAGATGCAAATAACGCTGTGCCTGCATACAGTACAACAAGTAGTAAAAGAGTCTTTGTTGCACACCAGACAAAAACGACAGAGGCATTTACAGACAACTGCAGTATGATAATTAAGCAAAACACCAAGAGTAAATCAGACACTTGTCCCTTGAACGTTGTGGCAGGTTATCCTAACGCACTGGATGATTCCGACGGTATTATTTTTCCTACCTCTCTGGGTGATGCAGAATGTAGTGAATCGTCATATAAGGTTTTGGCTGGCATTCAAAGTGAACAAATTTTACAACTTAACCAAAGTATATCTGGATTGGAGAAAGTCTCTGAAATACCACCTTGTCAGAATAATTCAAAAACTTCTGATACACGTAAATATATGGGGAAGCTTCCAAAGTCAGGGTCTTGTACAAATGCTTGTGGGATTTTTAGCACAGCAAGTGGAAGATCCGTACAAGTATCAGATGCTGCATTAAAAAAGGCAAAGCAGGTATTTTCTAAAATAGAAGAAAGTGCCAAGCAACTTTTCCCCAAAGTATCATTTAAAAATAATGAACATTCAGACAAGTTCACAAATAAAGAAAATGCTATGCTACATACTTCTCAAAATTTACTATCATCTGCTTTCTCTGGATTTAGCACAGCAAGTGGGAAACAAGTTCCAGTTTCTGAAAGTGCCTTATGCAAAGTTAAGGGAATGTTAGAAGAATTCGATCTGGTCAGAACTGAATGTGGTCTAGATACATCTAGACAAGATGTATCAAAAATACCTCCTCCCTCCTGTATTGATAAGAGAACCCCAGAAAACCGTGGAAACTGTGGAAACTCCAAATTGGAAAAGGCCTGCAATAAAGAATTTAAATTATCAAGTAACTGTAACATTCAGAGTGGTTCTTCAGAAAATCCTTGCTCCATTAAAGTTTCTCCATGTTCATCTCAGTTGAAGCAAGACAAACAACAGTTGCTACTGGGAAGCAAAGTATCTCTTGTTGAAAACATTCATCTTTGGGGAAAAGAACAAGCTTTACCTAAAAATATAAAAACAGAAATTGGGAAAACTGAAACTTTCTCTAATTTTCCTGTGAAAACAAATATAGAAATTTGTTCTACTTACTCCAGAGATCCAGAAAACTATTTGGAAACAGAAACAGTAGAGATTGCCAAAGCTTTTATGGAAGATGGTGAGCTGACAGATTCTGAACTGCTAAGTCATGCCAAATATTCTCTTTTTACACGCCAAAACACTGAGGAAATGATTTTGTTAAATCCAAGAATTGGAAAAAGAAGAGGAGATGCACTTGTCTCAGTTGGTAAGTGTCTATTTTTCCCTTTTAGGTTGCTAGTCACTCAAAATTAAGTCTTTAGAAATCATGGAATGCTAGCTTAAAGCAATTCAGGTATTATAACCTATATTTTTATAGATTTTTATGTATTGTTTGGGGGAATGTGACTTCAACTCTTGATATCTCTCAGTCTGTGTTTTAGGTTCTTTTAATGTATTTTTTATTTTATTTATTTATTTTTTTAAAGATTTTATTTATTTGACGGAGAGAGAGATCACAAATAAGCAGAGAGGCAGGCAGAGAACGAGGGGGAAGCAGGCTCCCTGCTGAGCAGAGAGTCCGACCTGGGCCTCCATCCCAGGACCCGGAGATCAGAAAATCAGAAGGCAGAGGCTTAACCCTCTGAGCCACCCAGGCGCCCCTTAATGTATTTTTAGAGATTATTAGTGTCGTTATAGTTGAGAAATTACCGTTAAAACTTTTTTCCCTAGAAAATCTGAAACTTCTATCTTTATAACAGCCTACATAATACAACTTAGTAACTATTTTCAAATAAATATAAATATTTATATAGAGCATACAGAGGTTCCAACTCTGGCTCTTACGAACTTCACCTACGGTGCTGGTTTGCCTCCTTTTATTCATCTAGGAAGTATTCTAAAATCAGTTATTTTAGCAGATAGCATTGTGATCTTAATGCTATTGGCCTACAGTCTAACTTCTAAGTGTATATGTAATTGGAGGTGCGATTTTTGTTTCCTGTTAGTATTTCTAACTAAGAATAATCTTAAATAATTGAATCTGTTGATCAGATACATTTAAAGTAAATGCCATAAGTAACTCTCCTGCTTTTTAAGTGGATGATCTTAAATAATTAGCTCCTTTAAAAAAACCTATAAATTCATAGAATTGAGTTGAGTCATCATAGATCTTGTCCAGTCTCTTCAGATTACAGGGAAAGACCTGGAAGCCAGTCAGTTCACTCTTTTACTCGGTGCCTTCGGTAACCTTGCTGGGTACAGATTTGCTTACATGTTATCTAGGTCACATTCTGTACCAAGTTTATGTTATGGGAATAGTGGTAAATTTATGATACTTTAAACTATTGCTGTGCTTTAGTGAAAATTCTGAAGTGCAGATGCTTTAAGAGATTCACAGTTCTTTTATGGAAAATAATGGCTTTATTTATAGGACCCCTTTTGTTCATGTGTATTGCCAAGTGGGTTGGCCTGAATAGTAAAACAATAACAACAACAACAACAACTCAGACTTCTAATAAATGTTCTCAATAGCATCACTATTTAATTTGCCTCACCTCTATTATGTATAAATATATAGATTAACCAGCTTCTGGTTACATGAATAGTACTGCCCCTTGTTAAACAATTAAATCACTTCATAATCTAACACTTGATAAAGCCTTATATGGACAATTTTACTTATTCAGTTCTACAAATTCATTCCCTTTATAAATCATCAAAAAGCAAAGTACGGGGGCACCTGGGTGGCTCAGTTGGTTAAGCAACTGCCTTCGGCTCGGGTCATGATCCCGGAAACCCGGGATCGAGTCCCACATTGGGCTCCCTGCTCGGCGGAAAGCCTGCTTCTCCCTCTCTCCTTCCTCCTGCTTGTGTTCCCTCTCTGGCTGTGTTTCTCTGTCAAATAAATAAAATCTTAAAAAAAAAAAACAAAAACAAAGTACGTGTTACCATATATTATCTCAGTATGGCATGAACATGCATAACTTGAATTATGGTTTAATTTTACTCTCAGCCTTTGTAGAATTTTTAAATAAGTAATAATTTTATTAATATTTTATTGTAATTTTGGTGATTTTACAAAGTCTTTTCTTCTACTTACTCTAACTCAAGGACCTACATAATAAATCCTTTCTCAAGTTTAATGCAAAAAAAGTTTTACTTGAAGAAATTCTTTTTGTCCATATTTCCCGTAAACCTACAATTACATTCAGTGTCAGTTTATTTTATTAAAAAGTAGTGTATCTTCAGTGACTGGTAACATGTTTTTATCCCTAGGCCCTAATAGGTAGTGATGTTTTAAATGGTTAAAAAAAATTGATACTAAAAAATGAATTGTCTCTTTTAAATAGAATGGTCACTATTTAAATTATAATTATTATGGTTTTTTTGCTTAATAAATTGTTAAGAGTCGGCTCTTTTAAAAACATGTATGGAAATTTCTTTTTAGGAGAACCCCCAATTAAAAGAAACTTGTTAAATGAATTCGACAGGATATTAAAAAATCAAGAAAAATCCTTAAAAGCTTCAAAAAGCACTCCAGAAGGTAAAATTTGCTTTGTATTCATATCTTTTCCCTCTCTATAGGTACTACACACGGTATTTTTAAGTTCTTTTTCTAAGCTTTTTTGGGTATATAAATAATTGGACAAGACTTCACAGTATGGTTTGCTAATGGTACATCTTGCTTTGCTATGTGAGCTCTTCCTTCATAACACCTAGTATGATGTGGAGGTTCTCTATAATTGGGAAGCATGAAGTAATTATGAAATAATGACTTTTTAAATTAAAAAAAATCTATAAAAATTTAGTAAGATCTTAGTACAAGAATTTAAAGCTTAGGTTCTGTAATCTAGTTCAGCTTTTGACTGACCTTCACCATTCCACCAAAATCACAAGGTGATCTCCATGTTGGCAAATCCAGCAGCCATTTCTAGTCACTCTTGTGAGACCACCACATGCTCTTGGTTCTCCTCCTGTATAGCCACTTTCCCCATGTCTTTGCTGGCCATTCCTTATTTGTTCCTTTCACTAAACCTAGGAATGCCCCAGGGCTCTGTCCTCAGCGCTCTTTTCTGCCTAAGCTGTTCAGTGACTACCAGAATTGTATCTGCAGGCTTAACCTGTCCTGGAACTCCAGACTTATTTATTTATTTGCCCTTGATACTTTTGTACTTACATTGCTAGTAGGCATTTCCAAGTTCCCACAGCCAGTGCTGATCTCCTGATTCTATATCCCTCTCCCAAATCCACTCTTACCTATTCTTTCCTTTCTTGCGGCCATTCTGCCAATTGATGTATCAAAATCTTAACATCCTCATATACTCTTTTGTTTCCTCCTACACCGCATGCAGCCCATCAGCAAGTCCTATAGGTTCTACCTTTGAAATATTGAAATATAACAAGAATCTGATCGTTTCCTCTCACCTCTGCCCCTACCACCTTCATCTAAGCCATGATCATAGCTTCTAACTCATCTCTCTCTTTCTGCCTCTGCCCCTCCTCCAGGCTCTCAACACACTAGCCAGCAACATCCTGGTAACAAAAAGATCAGATCGTGCCCCTTGATTGCTTAAAACTCTCCATGGCTTCCTATCTCATTACCATGGAATAATTAAAAATAAGTAAAACCTGTAACTATTGCTTGCTATATGCTTGGTTCCTGGTTTGGAAAGGAAGTCAGATAGTGAGGGATAAATGTATTAGGCTACAGAGGCTTAGTTCTGAAACACATGGAATAAATCCCACAGTAAATCTTTTATGACTATGTGGAGATTTTTCTCATTTTTTATAGTTGCATAGTACTTGATCATGTGGCTATATCAACGTATTCTAGTTTATTCAGCCAGTCCCCTACTAATGAACTAGTTGAAGGTGTAAGAGGTACAAGTTGTGGGGCACCTGGGTGTCTCAGTTGGTTAAGTGTCCAACTCGTGGTTTCTGCTCACACGATGATCTCAAGGATCATGAGGTTGAGCCCCGTGTCAGACTCTGTGCTCACTGGGGAGTCTGCTTGAGGTTTTCTTTCTGACTCTTCCTCTGCCTCTCCCCCCACTAATGCTCATGCTCTTTCTCTCTTGCTGTCTAAAATAAATAAATCTTTTTTTAAAAAAAATACAAATTACATACTGAGAATAATTAAATTTTAGCTTGTAAACCTTCATAAGACTAAATTTTAGATGTGATATTTGCGTGGCAATTAGCTAACACATTTGAGTTAGGATTAATATCAGCTGATTAAGTTTATACTGATTCCCTTTATATGTTTACACTGAGTTATTTGGTATATAGTCATCAATTTGTAAGTCAAATATTTCAAGTTTATAGTATCAAATTTTTTATGTAAGTATTTACTATAATGTGTCATAAACAGGCATACAAAATAAAATCTCCCATTAGATTTTCATTAATACATAATACAAAATACATTTCTGTTAACACATAATGTGAAATATTTTTCTAGGTACTCTAAAAGACAGAAGCTTGTTTATGCATCATATTTCTTTAGAGCCAGTTACCTGTGGGCCCTTTCGGTAAGACATACTTAGTTTTGTTTTGGTTTTCTCTAATTCTAATATGCTGTAGGAAAGGTATGGTTTTTGAAAATAAATATTTTTAAAAATAATGCCACCATATTGCAATAAAGAAGTTAAAACTTTTTGAAATAACCTATAAGATTAAGTAAGTGTTTTTTGGTAGTACTTTATAGTGATATTATTACCTCATTTTTCAGTTTCTTAACATCTTTGGAAAGTAGAGATTTTATTCCAACTTTATGGAGAAGAGAGATTAAGAGAGAATAAGGAAACTACTGAAAGTCAATTTCAAATATATCAAAATAGACGGCATATATTGAAAACATTCTCTTACCTCTCCTCCCTCTCAAAGCCCTACCCAAATTACTATGAGAAATTTTTTAACTTCTAAATCCACAAGGACAATGATCAGAGAGAAAAAAAACAACAAATTTTGGAAGCCAGAAGCATGAAAGACTTATTAGTAAGCCCATGGAAAGCTAAAACCTCACATTGGTGCAAGCTGAGAAGCTACCCAATTTCCCCTAAAGAACCCAAGAAAGACTCAAATTGGCAGTAGCATGTTCTTCTGAAGGTGAGGTAGACAATAGAAAGATCAATTGAGAATCTGTTTAAGAAATATCTATATTCCGGGGCGCCTGGGTGGCTCAGTTGGTTAAGCGACTGCCTTCGGCTCAGGTCATGATCCCGGAGACCCGGGATCGAGTCCCACATCGGGCTCCCTGCTCGTCGGGAAGCCTGCTTCTCCCTCTCTCACTCCCCCTTCTTGTGTTCCCTCTCTGGCTGTGTTTCTCTCTGTCAAATAAATAAAATCTTAAAAAAAGAAAAAAAAATAAAAGAAATATCTATATTCCCTCCCCCACTGCAAGCAGCCAGTTATCCTTTTTGTGCCAGAAGACCAGAAGGTTATTGCCTGGAAATGATGAATTGGAGGGGTGCTAAGTTGGGAGGGTGGAGACACAGTAGGCATAGTTGAGGGGAGGTACTGAAAACAGATTAGGTAAAAAATCTGCTTATCAAGTAGGGAGACTCCCTAGGCTCCTTCCTACCCTTGGCTCCCAAATACTGGCAGTCAGGCCTCTAGGCAGAAGACTGGAAGATTTTTTTTTTCTGGGCAACATGACAAGCTCCATAGAGAAGACTGCAGATACTGACAGTTGCAGATACTCCAATGAAACCGCTGAACCGGAGCCCTAGGCAGTGCCGCCAACAACTGATGAGCCCTCACCAGCACACACTTAACTCTTCAATAAGAAGAGAGAGTCAAGGATCACTAGTTATTGGAAGAAAGCCTTTGTGAAAGAGAATATCCACAGTACAAAAACAAAAAAGAAAGGAATTTAGAGGAAATAGATCATGCAAGGAAGTGAATGAAATTTCAGAAAAAGTAATATTCTCAGGATAGAAAACATATCACATCCTTAAAATAAGAACAAGTTCCTATAAAAAGAGTTCTTATAAAACTATGATGACAAACAAATTAATTCAGTAGAAGTAATAGAAGATAAAAGTAATGAAACCTCCAAAAATACAGAATAAAAAGAAAAGATGAAAGAAAAGATAGAGAAGTCAGTTCTATGGGCCTAACGTCTGAAAATTTGGAGTTTGAGAAAGAAGGAACAAATAATTTAAGATACTTTATCTGTACTGAAGGACAGGAGTTTCTTTGATTAAAAGGGCCCTCTGAATGAGCACATGAATAAAAATGGCTCACATCCTTGCAAAATTTAGAACGCTAAGGGCCAAGGGAAACCTTAAATTTTCCAGCAGGCAAAAAAATCACATTTCAAAGTTGTAAGAGTCCTAATGGTAAAAGTTTTCTCGCCATTAAAAATGGAGGCTAGTAGATTATGGATTTTATAATGTATACTACAGATCAGTGCCTTTAAAATTCTGAAAGAAAATGATTTCCAGCCTAGAATCTTATCACTGACCAAAATCTCAAATAAGTGTGAGGTAAACGTTTTTCAGATACAGATTACCAAAAGGTGTATCTCCCATGCACTTTTCTCAGGAAGCTCAAAAAACCAATCCATAACCAAGAAGGAGAAAGAGGTAAGATTGAAGAAACAGGAATTCAGCATAGAGAGGCAGAGGAAATTCCCCGGACAGATGGTACTGAGGGGAGATTGTCGCTCAGCCCAGACAGGCAGCTAGACCATTTGGGAATAGAAAAGTAGAGCCCTGGGAAAGTCTGCCTGCAAGATAAAATTGAAGCAGAACCTGAAGTTTTAATGCAGTAAGAAGCTTCTTGGTAAAGATGGTGGAATAAGCATACTCAAATACTCCCATTGCCTTCCAGAATTTTACCAAAACCACAGTGAGGGAACTTACACACACCCAAGACAGGGAGAACAGAAGAGGAGACCACAGTGCCTATTTTTCAAAGCATATGGGAGAAAGTAGATTCAGAATCATAGTGGGGAGAGGAAAGAGCCAACCATGTTATACTTGGAGAGGGCTCAAAAGCTGAGGAATTCATGAATCTTCAGAATAGGTGATGAAGAAGGAAGGAGCCAGAATAAGAGTACAGGTTGAAAATACATCGCCTCCTCCACTCCGGGAAGTTGGACAATTACCTCTTGTCCCTCTAAAAGAAGAGTAGGGTTAATTCTCCGGGGAGGGTACATAATTAAATATTGACAATCAAATACATGGGATGATGGGGAGGTGAGAAAGAGAGTGAGAGAAAGAAAGAGAAAAAAAGGAAGAGAAGGAAGGAAGGAAGGATTTTTAGCAAAGTCAAGTGTTGACAAAGAGTGAAGTCATCATTTTCCAAGTGGCTCTTCATGAGGAAGCAGTTACAGAGATGCCACTTAGGGATAATGGTTGTGAATATCATAGAAGCATCTAAAATTGTAGAAAGTGGTTGTGAAACCTTTTCTAGCCGATAATTTTTTTTTTCGATAAATTTTTTTTAAGATTATTTAATTATTTGTTTATTTGACAGAGAGAGAGAGATCACAAGTAGGCAGAGAGGCAGGCAGAGAGGAGAAAGCAAGCTCCCTGATGAGCAGAGAGCCCGATGTGGGCCTCGATCCCAGGACTCTGAGGTCATGACCTGAACCGAAGGCAGAGGCTTTAACCCACTGAGCCACCCAGGCGCCCATAGCTGATAAATTTTTTAGCCCAGGGCTATGGTTTAAATTGTGTTTAATGTTACCTTTTCAAAAATAACTATTTGTGGCATTGTTGAAAACATTCATTGATCTGCACTTCTGGAATATATTTTCCAGCAAGCCACTAATATACATGTTTTGAATGTAAAACCCCAGGTGATTTTTTTATTTGTTTTCATTTTCAAAAACAGGTTGTCATATTAAAAACAAAGTAAATGCTTATTTATCTGCATATTACCTTACTTTATACCTATGATGAGAGAATAGTCTTGTGCATTTAAGTAAGCATGTGTAAATGCCTAAAGATCTTATTTATATTGCGCAGATAGATGTAAAGATAAGTAAGTCTACCTCAGATTGCTAGTCTTGGAGCCAGACAAGAAAAGGATTACTGTGATAAAAGTACTAAAGGAGGTATAACAAAGTGATATGAGCGCATAGAAAAATTGGCAGCTAATTATCCGGCAGAAGCTTAACAATAGTTCTTCCAGACAATATAAGGGATGCTTGGGTGAGGAGGGTGCTCCACAGTCTGGGAAGAGTGAGAAGTCATGTGGCTTTCCTCACAGGATTCAGCAGACTGGGGTGCTGTGGGGACTGGGAGGAAGCAAAGAAATGGGGAAGTTAGGACGTATAAATAGGAAGCCTCCTGTGTCATTTCTGACAAGTTGAAACTTGAATGGTGACTGTCTTTGGAAGTTTCTAAGAGGAGCTGCATGACCAGATTTGTGTTTTAGGCATAGACCAAAGTAAAGCTGTCGCAAGGAGATTAATAAGGAAATAAAGAATTCAATTTAACACAGGAGCTAGAGCAGAGAGTGTAGTATGAGTGGGAGATAAGATTTAAGATTTGGCCAGATGATGGGTAACTGGATGTGGCAAGGTATGTCCATTTATATTCAGTAGACATCTTGGTCATAAGCTACAAAGCAAACTCCTCGTTTTCACAGGATTCTTAATATTTCAAAACAAGGGAGTACAAGATCAGTGAAAACAAGTTTGGGGGCAGAAGGTTTATTCATTCTGAGGCACTAGATCTCTTGGCCATCCATTCAGGGAAAGCAGTCCAGCAATTGTTGCCATTAGGTAGTTGTCTTCCTCTCTACTGGGTCAGTCCCATTAGGTAGTTGCTATAAGTCTCTAGCTTAACAAGAAACAGTTTTCTTGATTC
The DNA here is from genome assembly GCA_004023965.1 of Spilogale gracilis. Taxonomy (NCBI): domain Eukaryota; kingdom Metazoa; phylum Chordata; class Mammalia; order Carnivora; family Mephitidae; genus Spilogale; species Spilogale gracilis. Next base: position 84,365 of record PITA01003667.1, on the reverse strand, counting down.
CTCTTACCCCATCAGTCCATTTCCTTACCCACTTAAAGCACAGCTCATTTGAATGATTTCCACTCATATTCTGTACTTCATTTCTTCGCCCTCTTTCCTGAACCCACCTCACTCTCTGATCACTGCACACTGTCCCTTGTCAAGATTGCCAGTTACCCTCATATTGCTGGATCTTGTCAGCTCTCCATTCTCCTATTAACGAACATTCACATAGTTAATCTCTCCTGCCTTTTTAACACATTTTTTACCCTAAATTCTGGGACCTCTCTCTTAACTTCTCCTCCTTCCCACTGGCTATTCTTTCTCTTTTGCTCGTTCTTCTCTTAACCACTAAATGTTAAATTCCCTCATGTTTCAGCTTCAGATGGCTTCTCTCCCTGAGCTTCCTCCTTAGTAACTATCTCTTCCACTCTCATGACTTTATATACCATCTTTTTACTGATGCCTCCAAAATCAATGCCATAAGCCTGAAGTTCTTCCCTGAACAATGTATGCATTCATCTAGTTACCTACTTGATGTTTTTATTTGGATGACTAATAGATGTCTCAAACTTAACAGCTTCCCCTAATCTGTTTTCCTATAAAAGTCTAACAACTCTACTTTCAAAATACACTCATACCATAGGCTAGAGAGTGTCATTTCTGTACTCAAAAACTAGTCCATGACTTTCCATCTCAGAGTACAACTGGGGAGTCCTTACGCAAGGGTATACAAATCCTCCACGATCTGGCCTTTGTGTTGTCCTTCCAGTCTCACCTGCTGTCTCTCCCTTCTCTCTCTGTTCCAGCTCTACTTGTGCCTAGCCTAACACGTAACGTTCACTCTGCCTGGAGCACTCTTTCCCCAAATAAATCCATGGCTTCATCTCTCACTTCCTTCAGGGCTCTATACAAATGTCACCTTATCAATAATATTTTTGGCACCAACCCATATAAAATATTACTTATTTACTTCTGTTGGACACTCCCTCTCCCCCTTACCATGCTTTTAATTTTCTCTATAGCATTGAATACGAATATTCGTTTGTCTGTTTCCCTCAACCAGAATATAAACCCTGTGATTTTGTTTTGTTCCCATTATATCTTCCAGCCCAGTGTCTAGTGCACATAGTAGGAACTCATTAAATATCTAATGGCTAGGGGCTTCTGGATGGCTCAGTCCATTAAGCATCTATCTAACTCTTGATCTCAGCTCACATCTTAATCTCAGGGTCGTGAGTTCAAGCTTCATGTTGGGCTCCACACTAGATGTACAGTCTACCTAAAAAAAATAATAAAATAAAATATTTGATGACTAGATGACTGACTAAATGAGTTCTAGGTTCCAGGGGTTCAGGTTTGAGTAAAAGGAAGTATGGGATTTTCAACAAAATATCAAATATGAGGGAGAACATGTATGCTAGGGAAGGTGATAAATTTGATTAATGCTGAGTTTGAGATGAGCATGGAACATCAAGGTAGAGGTATATGGTGCCATACAAAGTTCAAAGTGTAGGAATAACACCTGGGGCAAAGTTGGGCATGAAGATACAGATTCATATTTTTGTTAGATGATAATTTAAGCATTTGTAATGTTCACATCACCCAGGGAAAATGTCTAGGGAAGAAATCCAAGTTTAGAGATAGGAATTTTTTTTAAGAGAAAGAGTAAAAACTAGCAAAAAAAAAAAAAAAGAGAGAGAGAGAGAGAAAATCATGTAGGTATTTTGGTGAGAATTTTAAGAAGGAAAGAAGTCAGTTGTCAGAGGCCAGGCAGAGTGAGTTGACACACGAATCTGTATGTGTGTAGGCACTTCTGAGGTCATTCGCAACTTCGTTGAGAACAGTTTCTGTAGAACAGTGGGAGAAAGGAGAGATCAATGAGTGAAAATTGAGGAAGTGAAAATAGCTAGTTCAGATCACCTGTTTGGGAAGATTGGCCATGAAGGGTAAGTCACAGTGAGTCTTAGCTCAAAGAGGGAGATAAGGGGTGCCTGGGTGGCTCAGTTGGTTAAGCGACTGCCTTCGGCTCAGGTCATGATCCCGGAGACCCGGGATCAAGTTCCACATCGGGCTCCCTGCTCGGCGGGAGGCCTGCTTCTCCCTCTCTCACTCCCCCTGCTTGTGTTCCCTCTCTCGCTGTGTTTCTCTCTGTCAAATAAATAAAATCTTTAAAAAAAAAAAAAGGTGGGGGGAGATAAGGCTAAGAAAAATGTTTCAAAGATGGGCATGGCTTTCTGGCTAAATGAAAGGAGCATTAAAGAATAAAGGCATAAACAGGTGGTAGAAAGAGAAAAGAGAGGTATAATAATAATTAAAGAGTGCGTTTCCTGAGCAGATGGAGTTATTATATTAGGTGGGGTCAAGAGTACAGGGGAGGGTGTTAGCCTTGAGAAGAGGACGAATAGATCCTTCTCTGGTAAAGGAGGTAAGTAAGGGTACTGTGATAGAACTAGAGGAGACAAACAGGATCTATGTTTGACAAACTGTTCCGTGAGGTAAATGCTAAAGGCTAGACGTCAGTATATGAGAAATAGTTACAGACTTGAAAACTGTGGTATTGTCTTGGATGGCAGCCATGATGAAATGCAAAACAGCTGCCAGAGTAGGATTCCCATATGGCAGTTGAGGTTGGGAGGGGGGCAGATAAAGCATATTCCAGAACATTTACATATATGTCCGTTTATTAGTAAATAATCAAACTTAAATATTTTCTCCTCATTGTAGCACAACTAAAGAACGGCAAGAAATGCAGAATCTAAATTTCACCACACCTGGTCAAGAATTTTTGTCTAAATCTCAATTTTATGAACACCTTGCTTTGGAAAAATCTTCAAGCAATTTATTAGTTTCAGGGCAGCCATTTTGTAGAGTTCCTGCCACAAGAAATGAAAAAAGGAAACGCTTGAATACTCCAGGCAAACCAGTGAAAGTCTTCGTCCCACCTTTTAAAACTAAATCACATTTTCACAGAGATGAACAGTGTGTTAGCAAGAATCCTAATTTGGAAGAAAACAAACAAAACCCAAAAAACATGGATGAACATGGCCCTGGTGAGAGTGAAACAACAGTTAATGATGGTGAAATTCATCAGCTTCAGAAAAATAACTCCAGTCAAGAAGCAGCTATAATATTCACAAAGTGTGAAGAAGAACCTTTAGGTATTGTGTGAAAATTTATGTTGGCCCCTTTTTGCCTTCCTATTAGATGTTTCTCATATTTAAATAATGCCTTGAGGATTGGACCCCTTTTGTAACGATTTATAATTTCAGAAGCTTTTTTAATGCTTTTCGATTTGTCCTAAGTCCAAATATTTGATTTAAAGTATTCTAATGTTTTCTTTCAAAGGTAACTATTGTGGCTTTTCTTATTAAAAACAAACAGAGCGCCTGGGTGGCTCAGTTGGTTGGGCGACTGCCTTTGGCTCAGGTCATGATCTTGGAGACCCGGGATCGAGCCCCGCGTCGGGCTCCCTGCTCCGCGGGAAGCCTGCTTCTCCCTCTCTCACTCCCCCTGCTTGTGTTCCCTCTCTCTATGTGTTTCTCTCTGTCAAATAAAAAATATATATATATTTAAAAACAAACAAACAAAAAACAGTTTGACAAACAATCTAAGACTGTTATTACTGGAATATATATTTAGCAGGCTACTAATTTTTTTCCAAATTTGAAATAAAAATAATATATCTATTATAAACAAGTTGAAACTTTGCTTATCCCTGAAGAATTGGACCAAATTATCCCTGAAAATTAGAGCAAATTGATATATGACTTTATAAAACAAAGGCTGTGGTTTTTAAGTGTTACATGCAAGTTTATTTTTTGCTAACTTATTCTTTAGTAGGTTTAATTACAAATCTTCAGAAGGCCAGAGATATACAGGATATGAGGATTAAAAAGAAACAAAGGCAGCACATTTTTCCACAGCCAGGTAGTCTGTATCTTGCAAAAACCTCCACAGTGCCTAGAATCTCTCTGAGAAGAGCGGTGGAAGGCCAAGTCCCCTCCTCTTGTTCTCATAAACAGGTATGCCTTTGCCCACAATGCTGCTAACTTGTATAGTCAAGTATAATTTCATTTCATTAACTAGTATCCCCAAATTATTTTGTTCAAAGAAAGAACAAATGAAAGTGGGAGTGGATGAATGAAATCATTTTGTTTCCTAATCAACCAACTGGGGCAGCCCCCGTCTCTGCTGCCTTATCCCACCAAAGTGATCTGTGCTCCAGAATTGCTATTCCTCTCCCCACTTCAGAACGTACTCATTTTATTACTATAGTGCTCTCAGGTATTAGAAGAAAGTAGTCTACTTGAATTTAAAGTGTGAAGAACTCATAGCGCTGAATCCATTAAGAGCTATTGACATTTCTTAAAAAGCATTCTGATTAAGCCTGTGCTGTCTAGTTAGAATTTTAGGCAATGGAGAGGTGAACATAATATGATAATATTATTAGGTAACATTTATTGAGTAGTTTTTATGCGCTAATCACCCTTCTCAGCACTGTGCCTGCAACTGGTTATCTCTCACTCAGTCTTCACCAGCATCTAAAGGAAAGGCACAGTCATTTTGTTCACCGTTTGCCAGTGAGAGAACTGAAGCATAGAGAGGGTTAAGTAATTGCCCCAGAGTCACTAAACTAGTAAGTTTTCCTCTGTGGGACACAGTTCCAAAGCAAAGAGTGTGACTCCAGAGTCACATCTGAACAAAGGAGAAGATGCTTTGGGATGGAGCATGCTGGGGTGGAAGTAGGCCAGGCCTGGGTATAGATCCGACCCCTCATGTCAGATCCCCTAATATTTTTCACTGTCCTTTCCTTTCTGAATTTTTTAACTTAAGAGATTTGGTAAAATATTAAATTACTTTTTTATCCCCAAATTGACTTCCTATGGCAGCTATAGCAGGAGGCATATGCAAAAGGGGAATGAAAAGGGTACAGCAAACTCTTGAATGTAGGAGTCATTTATATTATATTAAAATGTTTAGCTTCTAGTAAGTTAAATATTTTGATGGTAAATATTTTAATATTTAAATGAAAAATTTTGTAAATTCAGTTTTGGTTTATTATAATTGTTTTTATTCCAAGAAACATGCTCTTTTATTTGATTTTGTTTTTCATTCATTATTAAATTTTTCTATCATTTATTTTGTGCAGCTCTATATGTATGGCGTTTCTGAACATTGTGTAAAAATTAACAGCAAAAATGCAGAGTCTTTTCAATTTCACACTCAGGATTATTTTGGTAAGGAAGGACTGTTGTCTGGAGAGGGAATACAGTTGGCTGATGGTGGATGGCTCATACCCTCCCATGATGGAAAGGTTGGAAAAGAAGAATTTTACAGGTACTCCATGCAAAAAGAGATTGTGTTAACTTTTCTGTATTCCACCATCTCTCTCTTTTTGTCATGTATCTCTTTAAAACTTAGTAAGTTGTCCAGAAATCAAATTTTTATATAGTGAATTATTTTAAGTACATTGTGGTTCAGCTGATAGTCTTCTGTAATGTTTTGAAAAGTGAATTATGTTTTGTCCTAGGATTTAATAAATTGGTTTTTCTTAAATGAAGACATTTTTTCATATGTTTTTATAAAATACTGATAAGAAAAGATAAGTTTGAGTGACCTTACCATGGATACACACACATTCACACACATACATACACACAAACTTACATCCTATTCCTTTTCATTGTATATTTTAATAAATACAAAATGTACTACAAGCTAAGAAGAAATACTCAAATGTCAGTAATACCAAATAACCAGTAAATTTTACTGCCCTAAAACATCAACAGTTTAAAAACTATATAACCTCTTACAGTTCTGATGTTTTTACAAAGATGATTTAAAATTTTTCCTATCAGGGATGAAATTACCATGCCAAGGGCAAGAGATGAGAAACCTTTTTCTAATGCTCTTATTTTTTAAGATCTCTATATGTCTTTCCAAAATTTGTAGTTTGGGAAAATTGGTAAAACATCTTTCCTGAAACTTGTTATATTTTTGAAATACTTTAAGACAGGACTGTAATTTACATCTTGCACTTGTCTCCCATAAATATCTGCTATCAGTTCTAGGTGGAAAAGTATACTAAACAGTACATCGTTTTCTTGTATTAAATATATATTATACTTGCATAGCATAGAAGGAGTAATTACCCTGTAATCAGGTGAGCATGATTCATAGCACTGTTGAAGCTTAAGTTGGTTTTTTTTTTTTTTTTTTTGGTCATTCAACAAATATTGAGGATCTACTTGTGCCAGATAACTCTTCTAAGTACTGAGCATAACAACAACAACAACAAAACTCTCCTCTATAAGTTATACATTATAGTAGAGGGGTTTGGGATGGGGAAGGGAAATTTAAAAAGAAATGAATAAGTTGTATAGTATATTAGGAGGTAATGAATACTATGGAAAGGGCATAACTTGGGTGAGGAAAAGTGCAATTTAAAATAAGCTAAGTAGTCAGGAGCCTTCACTGAGGCCCTGACATTTGGTCAATGCCCTGAAGGAGGGCAATTGAGTAAACATAGGACCCTACAGGGAAAGCATTGTAAGCAGGAAGCATGCTTTTTGGGGGAACAGGAGGAACGTAAGTGCAGCTGGAGTAGAATGGGCAAGAGAGGAGTGGTAGTGGATGAAGTTAGAGAGATGGGGCCTTATAGACCTTTGTAGGAAGTTTGGCTTTAACTCTGAGTAACCATTTTTGGCCTGAGTAAGAATGTTTAAAGCAGAGGAATGACATGATCTGCCTTGTTTTTGAAAGAATAACTCTGGCTGCTGTTGAGATTGGAGTGTCAGAAGGGAAGCAAAGAGACCACTTAGGAAACTGTTGAGGTGATCCCGGTGAGATGTGGCTGTTCAGACCTAGAATGTAGCAGTGGAGTTGGTGAAAAGCACTAGGATTCTGGGATATTTTGCAGGTGGCACCATCAGGATTTGGTCAAAGATTAAATGAGGACTGTGAGAGAAAAGAGAGTAAGAATAGCTCCAAAAATTTTGGCTTTAGTGGCTAGAAGGGTGTAGTTACCATGTAAGAAGAATCGAGAAATTCAAAGATGGAGAGAAATGGAAGGTCCAGTCGGGACATTTTTTTTTTAAGTAGGCTGGGCTTGAATTCACGACCCTAAGATTAAGACCTAAGCTGATATCAAGAGTCAGTTGCTTAACCAACTGAGCCACCCTGGTACCCCACATGGGGAATTTGAAGCTTGAGGTATTAGTAGACACCCAAGTGGAGATGTAGACTAGGTAGTTGGATATGCAAGTCTGGAGTTTACAAATGAAGTATGGGCCAAAGAAATCAGTTTCATAACTGTCAGCCTATAGGTGAAATTTAAAGCTATGAAAGAGAGACTGAGAAGGAGCAACGTGAAAGTTGGAAATTAATACCAGAGAATGTGGTATGTTGCAAGCTAAGTGAGGACAGAGCTTCAGGGATTAAAGAGTGACCGGGTGTCAGTCGCTGCTGATGAGTACAGGAAGATGAGGACTAAGAATTGACCATGGATTTAGCAATGTAGAGGTCAGTATTAGTCTTAATGAAAATAAGTCAGTAAATTGATGGATGAGATGGGGCAATATCTGGAGAATGAAGTGGGAGCAAAGGGTATTAGTTTTATTGTATTTAAGGAAGAAAAAAATATTTTTATATTGATGGAAATTGTTCAGGAGAAAAGAAAGAAGTTGATGATGAGAGAAAGGAGGTATTTCCTAGATAAAAGTCCTTAACTAGGCAAGAAAGGGTGGGAGCTAGTGTGGCAGGAGAGGCAAAGTGTAAAGGTCCAAATGCTGTTGGGTTAGTGGATGTGAGGGTGAAAGCTTCTGGAAGTTCTCTTGATTTTTTTGTTTCCTAGTACTCAAAGTGAGAATGGGAAAGGAAGAAGAGTTAAGAGATTTGAGCAGTGGGGCGCCTGGGTGGCTCACTTGGTTAAGCGACTGCCTTCGGCTCAGGTCTTGATCCCGGAGACCCGGGATCAAGTCCCACATCGGGCTCCCTGCTCGGCGGGAGGCCTGCTTCTCCCTCTCTCACTCCCCCTGCTTGGGTCCCCCCTCTAGCTGTGTTTGTCACTGTCAAATAAAAATCTTTAAAAAAAAAAGAGAGAGATTTGAGCAGAGAGAGGAAGATCTTTAAAAAGCACCAGGACAGGTGCACCTGGGTGGCTCAGTTGGTTAAGGGACTGCCTTTGGCTCAAGTCATGATCCCAGAGTCCCAGGATTGAGTCCTCCATCGGGTTTCCTGCTCTGTGGGAAGCCTGCTTCTCCCTCTCTCACTCCCCCTGCTTGTGTTCCCTCTCTGGCTGTGTTTCTCTCCGTCAAATAAATAAATAAAATATTTAAAAAAAGAAAAACCACAGAACAAGAGAACGATGTTCTTAGATGATTTTTAGAAACAATCTCTTTTAAGAAAAATCATCTGGGCGCCTCAGTGACTCAGCGAGTTAAGGCCTCTGCTTTCCCTAAGGTCATGATCTCAGGGTCCTGAGATCAAGGCCCGCATTGGGTTCTCTGCCCCGTGGGAAGCCTGTTTCCTCCTCTCTCTCTGCCTGCCTCTCTGCCTACTTGTGATCTCTCTCTCTCTCTGTCAAATAATAAATAAATACAACTTTTTAAAAAATCATCTAGGGGCACCTAGGTGGCTCAGTTGGTTAAGCGACTGCCTTCGGCTCAGGTCATGATCCTAGAGACCCAGGATCGAGTCTCACATTGGGCTCCCTGCTCGGCAGGAGGCCTGCTTCTCCCTCTCTCACTCCCTCTGCTTGTGTTCCCTCTCTGGCTGTGTTTCTCTCTGTCAAATAAAAAAAAAATAAAAAAATTAAAAATTGAAAAAAATTATCTAAAATATAATTATTTTAAATTAAGGATATTCCAGTTCAAATAATTGTTTTGATGAGTATATTAATTTTATTAATATATTTTGATACATGTCAAATTGTTTTCTAAATTTTTCTATTTATAGTCTAACTCATACAAACTTACCAAATGATCTTATACAAAGTAGTGTTTGTCAAAGAGTGGTCATGGTTATTGAATTGACTATCATCTTATGTGCTTTTTTTAATATTGTTCTACCTTTATTTGTTCAGGGCTCTGTGTGACACCCCAGGTGTGGATCCAAATCTTATTTCTAGAGTTTGGGTGTATAATCACTACAGATGGATTGTATGGAAGCTGGCAGCTATGGAATTTGCCTTTCCTAAGGAATTTGCTAATAGGTGCCTAAGCCCAGAAACTGTGCTGCTTCAACTAAAATACAGGCAGGTCCAATGCATTATATTATGTAATCACATACCGTGATAAGGGTCAGACTTCTGTGCAGGCTGTGACTTCCCCATCTTAGAAGAACACAAGTCACTTGTCAGTGATGGTTGCCATTGCACCCTGCAGCTCAGTTGTGCACCGTAGTTCTCTAGTCGTCTTCCACCCCTTAAAAGAGATCATGCATTCTTACACCTCTTGCTTCCCTCTTCCCCCATCCCCCTTAACCTCTTGGCCTGTGAGAAGAATATGAGTTACTAATTTGATCCACTGTTCTGGTATTGGTAATAAATCATTTTTGCATTTGGGGAGTTTTAATGTTTAATTCATATTTTAATAAACTTACTATATTGGTAGCTACCAAATTTTATTTTAATTTTTATTCTCCATTATTCAGTGACCTTTTTACAGTGAAATTCTAGACTCACAATTCCTAAAATATGCATTTTTCTTTTTAGATATGATGTGGAAATTGATAGAAGCAGAAGATCAGCTATAAAAAAGATAATGGAAAGGGATGACACAGCTGCAAAAACACTTGTTCTCTGTATTTCTGAAATAATTTCATCAAGCACAGAAGTATCTGAAACGTCTAGCAGTAAAACTAGTAGTGCGGGTACCAAAAAAGTGGGCATTGTTGAGCTCACAGATGGATGGTATGCTATTAAGGCCCAGTTAGATCCTCCCCTCTCAGCTCTTGTAAAGAATGGTAGACTGACCGTGGGTCAGAAAATCATCATTCATGGAGCAGAACTGGTGGGCTCTCCTGATGCATGCACACCGCTTGAAGCCCCGGAATCTCTTACTTTAAAGGTAAATTAATGCATACTCTAGGTAAAAATCGGTCACTGCTTCAGTTAAATTTTAGGGAGGTTTCATATTTTAAATTTTAAACTTAGGCCTATTAAAGATGCTCCATTTCTTGAAAACATACTAATAGTCTGATTGTAAGTGGCAAATTTCTCAGACTGTTAAATTTTTGGGGGCTATTTTTGGAAAACCAATAGATGTATATTGAGCTAAAATAATGCAGGAACAGATTTGCACTAGGTTTGATTTTTGGCTATGGGTACCTGTAGCCCTTGGTGCTATCTTGTTCTCATAGTATTGCTCTCCTTCCACCCTAATTACTCCATTAAACTTTTATTCCAGTATGATTAGTAAATTAGGTTTCAGTGATTCTTAAATGTATAATAATAAAATGTACCTTTCATCTCTATGAAGACTTAAACCTATCTAATAGGACTTTGTCATTGAATAGTCTACAGTATTGATAGGAGAAACTTCTAATATTGTATAGTCGGATTCATTTATGAGGTGAAACAGTTTACTTCTGTCATATTCCGGATCACTCTGCTTTAGGAAGGCATTTAAACATTTTTAAGGTAAAGAGATACTTTGACATCAACGCCACATTGTCACTTTTAGTCAAGCTAAAACAGGCTTTTGTTTTATGTTGCTTGAATATCAAAGTTGCAGTAGCTTTCAGTTTGGGGTTTTGCTTTTATCAAATCAGTGCGTGTGCATGATTTCAAAACTCATGTGACATAGGCTTATGACCGCTACCCCAGCCCCCAGTGGAAAAGCAGTCACTGAAGCCATCCTACCTAAGCGCTCTTTATGCTCCCCAAAGGCAACAACTTCAGATTTCTTTGGCAGTTTCTTGTGCTTATACTGCTATGTCAGAAATGTTTTTAGAAATTTGAAATGTTATTTTTATTAACTAATCAGTCTCAGGCTGCTTCATTATCTACCAGTTGCCCGATAAATGTTTAGCTTCCAAAACTTTGCTAGTATCTTATTCACTGTCTTTCTCTCCCCAGTTCTCTTTGTCCTTTAGGTCTTTGAGGGAACCTAAATAACTAAGTTCATTTTAGTCCATCATGTTTAAATTGAAGTTTCTTATTAATTTTCTAATAGTAATGTTTACATGAAGACTCTACAGTAGAAACAATTTTTGAGAGACTATTTTGAAAGTGTTTTCACTTTTGTACAGGTTTTCCACATTCTTATTTTCATGAGGCTTTTGAAAATGAGTATATTTGAATGAATGGAAGAAATGAATGAAAATGTTACACATCTGAAATAGAATTGAATATATAAACTTATAAATTGATTTGTTCATTAATTTGTCCAGGTTTCTGCTAACAGTACTCGTCTTGCTCGCTGGTATGCCAAACTTGGATTCTCTCCTGATCCTAGACCTTTCCCTCTCCCCTTGTCATCACTTTTCAGTGATGGAGGAAATGTTGGCTGTGTTGATGTAGTTATTCAAAGATCATACCCAGTACAGGTATGATACATTCTTGAAGAGCTTATTCTGTATTTCTTCCTTTTGGGTCAATTAATTTGAATGATCCCTCCCTACCATGTGTCTTTGTTTGACACATCATTACAGTGGATGGAGAGGACCTCATCTGGATTATGCATATTTCGAAATGAACGAGAGGAAGAAAAGGAGGCAACAAAATATGCAGAAGCCCAACAAAAGAAACTAGAAGTCTTATTCAACAAAGTTCAAGGGGAATTTGAAAAGCATGACGGTAAAATGAATTGTATATTACAAGTTCTTTTTAATATGAGAATGAGGTTTTTCTTAATAAGATGTTTAGAGGCTTCTGATCTAACCTCTGTAATTGAGTGAATTTCTTTATTTTGAATAATGGACTTCTCTTTCCTAATTCCGTATCTGAATTTTTAAAATTTTTTTAAAAATTATTACGTAGATATGCAGATAAGCATTGAAGTGACCCCAAATTATCACCTCTTTATTCAACAAACTGAGCTCTTAAATACTTGTTATTGTCTTAGACAATAAAACATTACATAACAACACTTTTCAGAAGTCTTAAGTTTTAACTTCCTTTTAAGCTTCAGTACTAAAGTATTTATAGTATCCTTTTTTTTGGTATTAGAGAAAGAATACCAGCATGGGAAAAAACTGCCAAATTATTTTCCCCTTGACAAGTACAATATGATGTCACCTAGACACGGAATGTAACTAAATTAAACTCATAAAAATAGAGTAAAAGGTTGGTTATCAGCAGATGAGGGGTGGGAGGATAAAACTGATGGTATTTAAGGGTAAAACAACAATGAGCAAATAAGCTGTAGTGATCCAGTGCTCAGTATAATGACTATAGACAATATTGTACTAATATGTCATAAATATCAATACAAAGACAATCATATTAAGTATATAAATGTATCAAAGTAACACACTGGACACCTTAATTTTATACAATGTTATATGTCAAATATATTCCATAAAAAGGAAGGATAAACACACAAAAATTATTTTCCCCAAGCCATATATCATTTTCTTTCTTCAGTATCCTACTTTATATACAATAAACCTACTTTATATACAACTTTGGTATTCTTGTTGTTGTAATCGTTGGTTATGTGTTATCACACCTGGAGCTAGATCTTGTTTTCCCTGTGGCAGCAATTTTAATAATTAAAAAATATAATATTTTTAGCATAAAGAACATGAAATTTTTTTTTGCTGAAAATTTTATGTTCTGTATTTCTTCATGATTTCAACTTCCTGTTCTATATAAGTATGTGGAAAAATTGGACTCTGAATATTCGATTCACCAGCTTATGCTGTTTTCATGATTAAGTAAATCATGAAATCATGTACTTAATTTACAAATTTCTCTAAGTAAGCTCTCTATGTGACAATTTTTTAAACCCGGAATGAGTACACTAGTTTGACATTTTCCTAGAAAACTTTTAGTAGATAAATTGTATTTTGCTTTTTAGCCTCCCTTCTTTGGGTACTTTTTGCTTTTTTTCTCTAGCTTTTGGTGTTCTTAAATTTGTGATTTGGCTAATTAATGATGTTCTTTTTCCTAGAAAATATAACAAAACGATGTGTACCATCATGTGCACTAACAAGGCAGCAAGTCTGTGCTCTGCAAGATGGTGCAGAGCTTTATGAAGCAGTGACGAATGCACCAGACCCAAGTTATCTGGAGGTGAGAGAGTAAGCGGCCATCCAGGGAGTCTTAATCTTCCTTCTTTATGGTGGGAAGCTCTAGCCAGTCTAGTCTTCTGGCTATAAGGGCAAGTGCTGTGTTGAAATAGTGTGTTTCTCAAAGAGAATGTGTGCATTTCTGGGGTCCACAGTGATGTGCCAGACCAGTGCGGAACGTTTGCAATTCTATACCAAATGGAGGACAGAAGGATTAAATAATTTTATATATTAGATAAATATGGTTTAAAATACAGGCAAAACTTGTTTACATTTAAGGTAAAATAAGTATCTTAAAAGCATTGTCTCAGTTTCCATATGCTCACTTCTTTCTCAGATCCTACCTAGAGTTTATTTATTTCTTTCTTTTTAAAGATTTTATTTATTTGACAGAGAGAAACACAGCCAGAAAGGGAACACAAGCAGGGGGAGTGAGAGAGGGAGAAGCAGGCTTCCCGCCGAGCAGGGAGCCCGATGTAGGGACTCGATCCCCGGTCTCCGGGATCATGACCAGAGCGGAAGGCAGTCGCTTAACCAACTGAGCCACCCAGGCGCCCCCTACCTAGAGTTTATTTTCTAATCTTCTACATTAAGGGTATTTTGGTGGAAAAATGTCAGAAACACTGAACTGTGTTAGAATTATGGCTATGCCATTTATTAGCCTACTGGGCATAAAATAGCTATAAAATGAGCATAAAATCCATTGTTCCAGGATCAAAGTAGATAATGGATATAAAAGCGTACTACTATAAAGTTTCACATCAATGTTAGTTACTAATACTGGAACATCACTTTATATATTAAGGTAAGGTATCTCCTGAATTTTTAGACACCTGGGTATCCAGTTAATGCAAATTCTAGGATTAATTTGCTATGTAGGGAGTAGGGGAATTTGAGGAAAATTATTGTTGTTTATTGATTAATCTCATTTGATGACAGTAAATCTAGTATATAGCCTTAACTTTCTTAACTAGTGGGACTACAAAATGGACAAAACTCTGTTAGGAGAGTAAGCGGTGCTTTTCTGAATACAATTCCTGCTATTCCCAAATGTGATGACTCAGATTCTCCCTGTGAGCCTAAGTCTGTGTTTGAAGCCTGTGAGTATACTTGCTGCCGGTCTACAAGTTAAGGCTTCATGATGCTTTCCTGAAAAATGAGTTGTCTCTTACTGAAGTTGTTCTTTCTGTGAGTCATCATGAAGATAAGTTTTAATTTCATCACAAAATTTAACAAAATATCATTTGGTCTCATTTCCTTTAATGGAATTTATTTGAAGGAGGAAATAAGGGGGCAGAATGAGAGTTGGAAGACCCGATCTTCTAAGTTGTAGACCTGGTCCTGCCACTCTCCAGCAGGACAGGTGATTTCTCCCTTGGGCCTTTCTACCACTTCTGTCAAGGGCTTCTCACTAGGTCCTGAGAGTACATGAGTACATGATTCTAGAGATTTCACTTAGATACAGTTTTCACTGCAGTTCTTGGAGGGAAAAAGTAGCCATCCATTTCTAAAGGGTTTTTTTATTCATTTATTTATTTATTTGACAGAAACACAGCTAGAGAGGGAACACAAGCAGGGGGAGTGAGAGAGGGAGAAGTAGGCCTCCGCCAAGCAGGGAGCCTGATGCGGGGCTCAATCCTAGGACTCAGGGATCATGACTTGAGCCGAAGGCAGACACTTAACCACTGAGCCACCCCCTCTTTTTTAAGTTATTTATTTATTTCTGTATTTATGTATTTATTTGACAGAGAGAAACACAGCTAGAGAGGGAACACAAGCTGGGGTAGTGGGAGAGAGAGAAGCCATCATTTCTAAAAGACTCTGCCTTGCCAAAGGGTTTGTTTTCAGTGTCAATATTGAATGTCAGGGACTTTGTGTTTCTACTAAACATTGTCTGCATATTTAGAAAGACCTGTTCAGGGTACCGAGGCGCCATGGCGTCCCTTCTCAGAATGGATTAGGGTAGTAAGACGGACGAGGCAGCTGTAGTCTTGTGTGTTGTGTGTCAGGATTCCGTTTCCTCTTTCATTTTGTTTTTTATTTATTCATTCATTTTTATTGTATAGATGGCAGTTTGCTAAAATGACCAGGAGAGAAGTGTGCAGACAGAAATAAGTGCTTGTAGCACGTGTCTGTTTTCAATAGTATCTGCTGTTCCAGAGAGTTAATAAAAATTATCCTACTACATGAGGCCCCTGGGTGGCTCAGTCGTTAAGCGGCTGCCTTTGGCTCAGGTCATGATCCTGGAGTCCCGGGTTCGAGCCCCACATCGGGCTTCCTGCTCGGTGGGAAGCCTGCTTCTCCCTCTCTCACTCCCCTTGCTTGTGTTCCCTCTCTAGCTGTGTTTCCCTCTGTCAAATAAATAAATTTAAAAAATCTTAAAAAAAGAAAAATTATCCTATCACAGGTTAAGAATGAGCGCTCTTGAACCTGTATGGCCCTGCAATTTATTTATTCTGTCTGTACCTCAGTTTCATCTTCTCTAACATGGAAACAAACTAGCCTACCGTGTTGGGTTATTGTAAGGACTAAATGAATTAATACATTTACTATGCACAGATCCATTCCTCAGATACAGGGAGCACTCAGATGTCACCCATTTATAATGTGATGGTGGTTATAATTATTAGAGTACACTTGTGAAGGTGGTTGTCTTGGCCCTCGGGTAATTTGTCACAAAGGTAAGCGACCAGTTTAATGCACCTGAAAATATTTGTGATGTGATGAGCTGAGTATACTAGTCTCGATTTTTATATTGTCACATTGTTAAAGTGAACTTGAATTCTGTTGTATTTCATTCTCATTTAGAGGGTTTCATTTACAGTGGATGAGTGTTTTTGTTTGCTTTTTATTCTAATATCATTTGTCTTAATATATTAAATGATCATAGGGTTACTTTAGTGAAGAGCAATTAAGAGCCTTGAATAATCACAGACAGATATTGAACGATAAGAAGCAAGCACAGATCCAGTTGGAATTCAGGAAGGCTATGGAATCTGCTGAGCAAGGAGAACAAATTTTATCAAGGAATGTTACAACCGTGTGGAAGTTGCGTATCATAAGCTATGGGAAGAAAGAAAAAGATTCCGGTCAGTATGTAAATTTTTTAAATTAAAATACTACTTATTGGGGCGCCTGGGTGGCTCAGTTGGTTGGGTGACTGCCTTCGGCTCAGGTCATGATCCTAGAGACCCGGGATCAAGCCCCACATCGGGCTCCCTGCTTGGTGGGAGGCCTGCTTCTCCCTCTCTCACTCCCCCTGCTTGTGTTGCCTCTCTGGCTGTGTTTCTCTCTGTCAAATAAATAAAATCTTTAAAAAAAAAATACTACTTATTAATAAAATGAGTTTAAATGCTGGATAAAGTATAAAGTTAATGTGGACCAGAAGAGCAAAATTGGGCTACCACTGCCCACAAAACAATGGTATAATCCTTAGACCTTTGTTGTTATGGTATTTATTTTACAAGAATTGTAATGCTTATCAGTTCTCCCATTATGTCCTTTTCCTTTTTAACTAGTTACATTGAGTATCTGGCGTCCATCATCGGATTTATACTCCCAGTTAAGAGAGGGAAAGAGATACAGAATCTATCACCTTGCAACGTCCCAATCTAAAAGTAAATCTGAAAAAGCTAACATACAGCTAACAGCAACAAAGAAAACCCAGTATCAACAGCTCCCGGTACAAATTTTTCATTATAGTTTTTTAATTTTGATGAATGCGTATTAGTTTATAGACTATATATACATTGATTTTTTTTTTTTCCCTTGTAGGCTTCCGATGAAATCCTATTCCAAGTTTATCAGCCAAGGGAGCCCCTTCACTTCAACAAACTATTGGATCCAGACTTCCAACCACCTTGTTCTGAGGTCGACCTAATAGGATTTGTAGTTTCTGTTGTGAAGAGAATAGGTAATACACAATGTGCTTTTAATTATAGCTTCTTATGGATGCTTTTGAAAAATAATATTTTTTAAAATTTGTCTTTCTTAATATTAACTGGAGTTACGAATCAGCAAATTTGGTGACTACTGATTTGAAAGTAGACCTGTTTTGGGGGCGCCTGGGTGGCTCAGTAGGTTAAGCAACTGCTTTCAGCTCAGGTCATGATCCTGGAGACCCAGGATCAAGCCCCACATCAGGCTTCCTGCTCAGCGGGAAGCTTGCTTCTCCCTCTCTCTCTCTCCCCCTGCTTGTGTTCCCCCTCTAGTTGTGATTCTCTCTGTCGAATAAATAAATAAATTCTTAAAAAAAAAAAAAAAAAAGGAAAGTAAACCTATTCTAACCTTAATTTTTAATGAAAAGCAATTCTGCTTTATTGCAGGGAAAGAATTTACATCCCAATTCTGTGGTACTTAATTTTAAAGAAACTGCTAGAAATGTTTTGTAGCATTCGAATGATTACTAGACAAATAATTATAATCTCCCTCTGCAGTTTGTTGAGCATTCAAGCCTTCACCTCCAGCTTCTCTGAAGTATCTCTCATCATCTGGATTAATGTTCCTTGTTCTGAAACCTACTTTGTTTAGTGTGCCTCTTCCTACTTGTTTATCGTTAATTCTCATTTGTATAGTACTTCTTTTCCCCACTCTTATTTTTAACCTACCAACATCTTTATATTTAAATCGGGCTTCTGACAGCCCATTTGGGTCTTGTTTTCTTATCAGTCTGAGAGCCTACCTGTCTTTTAACTGGTTTGTTTAATCTGATCAGCTTTAATGTGGTGCTTGATACAGTTGGATTAAAATCTACCACCTTGCTAGCTGTTTTCCCCTTTCCCATTTGGTTCCTTGTGTTGGCAGACTTTCTCTGTGACATTTGCGCACATTTTATAGCAGTGCTTGTCTCAGACTGTCACTTCAAGACTGCTTTATAGCAGAAAATCTTGGAAGGATGGAAACCATGTCTGCCTCCCAACATAGAGGGCAGATTTGTTTCCCAACCGGGAAATCTGATCCCTTTTCCTGTGAATTTGATTTTTTTTGTTTGTTTATTTTTGTTGTTGTGTAAATTCTACATGTAAGCCAAATTCTGATTGTATTTTGAAGGAGGTGGACAGTTGAGGTAAGGTAAAGAGAGGAGTCAGGAGTCAGTGCCAAGGTGTTTGATTTGAGCACCTGGGGAAAGTATCGCCATTTACTGAGGAGGGAAGGGTGCAGAAAAAGAACAACAGGTATGTGTTTAGGGTCAGGAACTGAGTTTGGTCAGTGAGGAGGCACTTAATCTAAACAGATTTTTCCTTGACAGTTGGATATACAGGAGTGTACAGGAATGTCTGGGCTAAAGATATAAATTGGGATGCCATCATCATACAGGTGATGCTTCAAGCTGTGAGAACAGTTGAGGTCATGCATGCGGGAGTAGCTGGTGAAGTGGCTTGAGCACTCTGATGCTTAGAGGCAGAGAGATGTAAAGGAATCAGTAGAAGGAACAGGAGGAGCCGCTGAGAGATGGCAGGAGTTCTTAGGAGAGTGAGCTGCAATGCCAGTGCAGAGGAAAGAAGAATCGCAGAGAGGTGAGAGTGATTCAGTCTCAGATGGTGTTTGATAGCTGAGACAGTGAGGTGAGGGCCAGGAAGGTTGGTTTCAGCACCAGGGAGGACGCTGGACACACTGAGAGGCATGCACACAGTGAATGCAGGCATTTCAAGAAGATCATGCTTTAAGCAAAGAAGGGAAATGGAACACCCACGAGGAGGGAACTGGGATCAAGAGAATGTTTTTTTCCGATGGAAAAACTAATAGCATCCTGATGAGATAGTGTATACTGATGAGAAAGGTCCAGTAATGAGGGTTAATGTTTTTAGAGGGTGGGGAGCAGCAGCCAGCAAGGAGGAGGAGAAACACCTACCCCGGCTTGAGTGGCAGGTGCACAAGAGGTCTGCAGGGACAGCTGTGGCCTCTGAGGAGAGCCAGGGTTCAGTTACAGCAAGCCAGTAAAGACAGCGGTGTCACAGGAACGGTCGAGGGTACTGGAGATTTGCCCGGGGCAGGTGTTCCAGGAGATAGTGAGGTAGGAGATGGTGTGAAAGGAGCCAGTGTGCAGAGCTTCCTGGGGACAGCCCAGGGAATGCAGCAGGGCCTGGGAGCCAGGCTGCTTTGGAGATTCGGCTGAGATCCGTCCTCATGGCCCTGGGCAGGGCAGATAGTGGTGAGGAGGTGAGGTGTGTGTGGAGGAAAATGTGGTTCTTGACTTTCTGCCGTATCCAGAATCATTGTCTTCCCCGCTTAGTTATCACATGATGCCTGAGTACTGGAGTTTCTTTCCACTATATGTTGCATAGCCCTAGAAGACACGATCTCTGTTGTTTTCCCTAGTTGAGTGAGTTACCCTGTATGTGAATTTGCTATGCTGCCATAACAAAGTGCCACAAATTGGGGGAGCTTAAATGACCAAAAGGTATAATCTTCCAGTTCTGGAGAGCAGAGGCCCAAAATCAGGGTGTTGGCCGAGTTAGTTCCTTCTGAGGCTGGGAGGGAGAATCTGTTCTGTGCTTCACTCCTAGCTTCTGATGGTTTGCTGGCTTTCTTTGGTGTTCCTTGGCTTAATAGGTGCATCACCCCGATCTCTGCCTTCATCTTCATGTGGCATTCTCCCCAGGTACATATCTGTGTCCAGATTTCCCCTTTTTATAAGGCCATTGGCTCAGACCCACCATAATGACTTCATCTTAACTTGCTTACATCTGCAAAGACCTTGTTTCCAAATAAGGCCACATTCACAGATACTGAGTGTTAGGACTCCAGAAACTTGGGGGGGACACAGTTAAACCCATTAACACCCTGGAATGTCCCCTTCTGTCAGCCAGTCTGGTCACCTGCTTCCCCTGTGGCTATTTTCATTATTTCTGATCAGAAGAGAAAGAAAGCAAAGAGGTGCAGGTCATTTGCCTTCCTTTAGGTTTAAGGGTAATAACACTCTCAGGTTTCATGACATTTCACCAGTTTGGGAAAGGAGTTAGAAACTGAGCTTTTCTGTGCCTGGCCTTATCCACAATCTTGTTTCTTTCCTTCGTCACTAATTTTTAAATTTTATATCAAGGTATCCCTCATTTGTGTTTTTGGTGAACATTTCTTTCTGTTTTTATTTAGTTTGATATTAAATGTTAGAGGAGGAAAATTCTGTTAAAGAAAGCTTCAAAGTGCCACCGTAGCCTGAAGTACTAGTTATCTAACACCCAAATCTGATCATGATGTCTGTGGTTTAAATCTTCAGTGGCTCTTATCCCTTAGAAATCAAAACCCACACTCCTTCATATGCCTGAAAAACTCTCAGCTGCCTGCCCTAAACCCCTGCCCTACACATCTCAGCTACACTGTTGCAACTTCATGTTCCTAACAGACTGTATAACATTTAGCACTTCCTAATTTTAAATATGTGTTCATTTTCCTTACAATGCCCTTTGTCCTCCCTTCGTGAAGAGTTAAAGAAAGGTTGTCATGTCTTAGTCAGCGTACATGCGCCATGCCCACCCCCAAGCAGATCCCTGTGCCAGGGTTGGCACTTCCCTGCTCACAGCGTGTCTTGTGTTTGGCTGTGTTGGCCAGTGGACCTGTCCCCACATTCCTGAACCTCTTCCACACCCATAATATGATCTCTTCAAGGACAGGAACTCTTAGTTTCCTTCTGTCCCCACTTGAACAAAATAGGGCAGGGCAGGGTGGGGGAAGGGGGTAATTGTTGAAAACTTCAGACTTATACAATTTCATAAAGTCCTCATATTAACACTATTCATTTGCTGTTATCATGCCACTTTATACATGGGGAGACAAGCTCAGAGAGGTTAAATAGCTTGCCCAAGGTCACAGTTATGTAAAGGATTGGAACCCATACTTTCAGGCTCTAATGCTTATGTGTTCTTTCTTTTTCTTCTTCTTTTTTAATTAACATATAATATATTACTTGTTTCAGGTACAGGTCTGTAATTCATCAGTCTTACACAATTCACAGCACTCACCATAGCACATACCCTCCCAATGTCCATCACCCAGCCACCCCATCCCTTCCACCTCCCTCCCCTATAGCAATCCTCAGTTTCTTTCCTGAGATTGAAGAGTCTCTTATAATTTGTCTCCTACTCTAGTTTCATCTTGTTTCATTTTTCCCTCCCTTCCCCTATGATCCTCTGTCTTGTTTCTCAAATTCCTCAGTGAGATCATATGATAAATGTCTTTCTCTGATTGACTTACTTCACTTAACATAATACCCTTTAGTTCCACCCACATTGTTGCAAATGGCAAGATTTTGGGTTTTGATGGCTGCATAATATTCCATGGTATATATATACCACATCTTCTTTATCCATTCATCTGTTGATGGACATCTAGGTTCTTTCCATAGTTTGGCTATTGTGGACATTGCTGCTATAAACATTGGGGTGCATGTGCCCCTTCGGATCACCACATCTGTATCTTTAAATACCCAGTAGTGTAATTGGTGGGTCATAGGGTAGCTTTATTTTCAACTTTTTGAGGAACCTCACTGTTTTCCAGAGTGACTGCACCAGCTTGCATTCCCACCAAACATGTAGGAGGGTTCCTCTTTCTTCACATCCTCACCAGTACCTCTCATTTCCTGACTTAATTTTAACCATTTTTACTGGTGTGAGGTGGTGTCTCACTGTGGTTTTGATTTGTATTTTCCTGATGCTCTGTGATGTTGAGCACTTTTTCATGTGCCTTTTGACCATTTGGATGTCTTCTTTGCAGAAAGTCTGTTCATGTCTTCTGCCCATTTCTTGATTGGATTATTTGTTCTTTAGGTGTTGAGTTTGAGGAGTTCTTTTTTTTTTTTTTTTTTTTGAGGAGTTCTTTATAGATTTTGGATACTAGCTCTTTATCTGATATGTCATTTGCAAATATATTCTCCCATTCTGTCAGTTGTCTCGTGGTTTTGTTGACTGTTTCCTTTGCTATGCAAAAGCTTTTGAACTTGATGAAGTCCCAATAGTTCATTTTTGCCCATGCTTACCTTGCCTTTAGTGATGTGTCTAGGAAAAAGTTTGCTGTTGCAGAAGTCGAAAAGGTTGCTGCCTATGTTCTCAAGGATTTTGATGGATTCCTATCTCACATTTAGGTCTTTCATCCATTTTGAGTCTACTTTTGTATGTGGTAAAAGGAAATGTCCAGTTTAATTCTTTTGCGTGTGATTGTCCAATTTTCCCAACACCATTTGTTGAAGAGACTGTCTTTTTTTCCATTGGACGTCCTTTCCTGCTTTGTTGAAGATTAGTTGACCACAGAGTTGAGCGTCCATTTCTGGGCTCTCTATTCTGTTCTGTTGGTCTGTGTGTGTGTGTGTGTGTATTTTTTTGCCAGTACCATACAGTCTTGATGATTATAGCTTTGTAATAGGGCTTGAAGTCCATAATTTTGATGCTACCAGCTTTGGTTTTATTTTTCAACATTCCTCTGGCTGTTTGGGGTCTTTTCTGGTTCCATACAAATTTCAGGATTATTTGTTCCAAGTTAATGGTATTTTGATGATTGCATTAAATGTGTAAATTGCTCTAAGTAGCAAGAGACATTTTTAAAAAAATTTTTTTAAGATTTTATTTATTTATTTGACAGAGAGAGCACAAGTAGGCAGAGAGGCAGGCAGAAAGAGAGGAGGAAGCAGGTCCCCTGCTGAGCAGAGAGCCCAATGCGGGCCTTGATCCCAGGACCCTGAGATCATGACCTGAGCTGAAGGCAGAGGCCTTAACCCACTGAGCCACCCAGGCACCCAGCAAGAGACATTTTAACAGTATTTGTTCTTCCAATCCATGAGCATGGAATGTTTTTTCCATTTCTTTGTGTCTTCCTCAATTTCTTTCATGAGTATTCTATAGTTTTCTGAGTACAGATTCTTTGTCTCTTTGTTAGATTTATTCCTAGGTATCTTAAGGTTTGGGGTGCAATTGTAAATGGGATCGACTCCTTAATTTCTCTTTTTTCTGTCTTGCTGTGGGTGTATTGAAATGCAGCTGATTTCTGTGCATTGATTTTATATCCTGCCATTTTACTGAATTCTTGTATGCGTTCTAGCAATTTTGGGGTGGAGTCTTTTGAATTTTCCACATAAAGTATTGTATCTTCTGGAAAGAGTGAGAGTCTGACTTCTTTGGTGATTCAGATGCCTTTTATTTCTTTTTGTTGTCTGACTGCTGAGGCTAGAATGTCTAGTAATATGTTGAATAACAGTGGTGATAGTGCACATCACTGCCACGTTCCTGACCTTAGGGACAAGCTCTCAGTTTTTCCCCATCGAGAATGATTTTTCATAGATGGCTTTTATGGTATTGAGGTATGTACCCTCTATCCTTACACTGTGAAGAATTTTAATCAAGAAATGATGCTGTGCTTTGTCAAATGCTTTTTGTGCATCTATTGAGAGTATATAATTCTTGTTCTTCCTTTTGTTAAGGTATCACATTGATTTGTAGATATTGAACCAACCTGGCACCCCAGGAATAAATCCTACTTGGTCATGGTGAATAATCCTTTTAATGTACTGTAGGATCCTACTGGCTAGTATTTTGGTGAGAATTTTTGCATCCATGTTCATCAGGGATATTGGTCTGTAATTCTCCTTTTTGGCGAGGTCTTTGGTTTTGGGATCAAGGTAATGCGGCCTCGTAAATGAGTTTGAAGTTTTCCTTCCATTTCTGTTTTTTGGAACAGTTTCAGAAGAATAGGTATTAATTCTTCTTTAAATGTTTGGTAGTGGGCGCCTGGGTGGCTCAGTTGGTTAAACGACTGCCTTCGGCTCAGGTCATGATCCCGGAGACCTGGGATCAAGTCCCACATCGGGCTCCCTGCTCGGCAGGAAGCCTGCTTCTCCCTCTCTCACTCCCCTTGTTTGTGTTGCCTCTCTGGCTGTGTTTCTCTCTGTCAAATAAATAAAATCTTTTTTTAAAATGAATGAATGAATGAATGAATGAATGAATGTTTGTTAGAATTCTGCTGGGAAGCCATCTGGCCCTGGGTTCTTGTTTGTTGGGAGATTTTTGATTACTGCTTCAATGTCCTTGCTGGTTATGGGTCTGTTCAGGTTTTCTGTTTGTTCCTGGTTCACTTTTGGTAGTTTGTATGTCTCCAGGACATTTCTTCCAGATTGTCTAATTTGTTGGTATATGGTTGCTCATAATTGTTTGTATTTCTTTGGTGGTGGTTGTGATCTCTCCTCTTTCTTTCATGATTTTATTAATTTGGGTCCCTTCTCTTTTCTTTTTGATAAGTCTGCCCAGGCGTTTATCGATCTTACTGATTCTTTCAAAGAACCATCTCCTAGTTTCGTTGATCTGTTCTACTGTTTTTTGGTTTCTGTTTCATTGATTTCTGCCCTGACCTTTATTAGTTCTCTTCTCCTGCTGGGTTTAGTCTTTCTCTAGCTCCTTTAGGTGTAAGTTTAGGTTGTGTACCTGAGATCTTTCTTGTTTCTTGAGAAAGGCTTGTATTGCTATATAATTTCCTTTCAGGACTACCTTTGCTGCATCCCAGAAATTTTGAACAGTTGTATGTTCATTTTCATTTGTTTCCATGAATTTTTTAAATTTTTCTTTAATTTCCTGGTTGAGCCATTCATTCTTTAATAGGATGCTCTTCAGCTTCCATGTATTTGAGTTCTTTCCAACTTTCCTCTTATGGTTGAGTTCTAGCTTCAAAGCACTGTGTCTGAAAATAGGCAGGGAATTATCCCAATCTTTTCATACCGGTTGAGACATGATTTATGATCCGGAATGTGGTCTGTTTGGGAGAATATTTCAAGTACAGTGAAGAAGAATGTGTATTCTGTTGCTCTGGGACGGAATGTTCTGAATATATGTATGAAGTCGGTCTGGTCCAGTATCATTTAAAGCCCTTATTTTCTTGTTGATCTTCTGCTTAGATGATCTGTCCATTTCAGTGAGGGTGGTATTAAAAGTCCCTATTATTGTATTATTGTTGATGTTTTCTTTGATTTTGTTATTAATTGGCTTATATAATTGGCTGCTCCTATGTTAGGGGCATAAATATTTACAATTATTAGATCTTCCTGTTAGATAGATCCTTTATGTATAATATGGTGTTCTTCCTCATCTCTTATTATAGCCTTTGGTTTAAAATCTAATTTGTCTGATATAAGGGTTGCCATCCCAGCTATCTTTTGATGTCTCTTAGCATGGTAAATGGTTTCCATTCCCTTCTTTTAAATCTGGAGATGTCTTTAGGTCGAAAATGAGTCTCTTGCAGACTGCATATCAATGGGTCTTGTTTTTGTATCCAGTTAGATACCCTGTGTCTTTTGATTGGAGCATTTAGCCCATTTACATTTAGGGTAACTATTAAAAGATATGAATTTAGTGCCATTATATTGCCTGTAAGGTGACTGTTACTGTATATTGTCTCTATTCCTTCCGGGCTATGTTACTTCGAGGCTCTCTCTTTGCTTAGAGGACCCCTTTCAGTATTTCTTGTAGGGCTGGTTTGATGGTCACAAATTCTTTTAGTTTCTGTTTTTCCTGGAAGCTTTTTATCTCTCCTTCTATTTTCAGTGACAGCCTAGCTAGATATAGTATTCTTGGCTGCATAGTTTTCTCGTTTAATATTCTGAATAGATCATGCCTATTCTTTCTGGCCTGCCAGGTCTCTGTGGATAGGTCTTTTGCCAATCTAATGTTTCTGCCATTGTAGGTTACAGACCTCTTGTCCGGATCTGCTTTCAGGATTTTCTCTTTGTCTCATATTTGTAAGTTTTACTAGTAGATGTCAGGGTGTTGACCTATTGTAATTGATTTTAAGGAGGGGTTTTCTTTGCCTCCTGGATTTTGATGCCTGTTTCCTTCTCCAGATTAGGGAAGTTTAATTTACTCGAACTAATTTACTCGAATATACCTTCTGTCCCTCTCTCTCTTTCTTCTGGGATCCCAATTATTCTAATAGTTTCACTTTCTGGTATCACTTCTCTCTCGAATTCTCCCCTCATGATTGAATAGTTGTTTCCTCTCTTTCTCAGCTTCTTTATTCTCCATCATTTGGTCTTCTGTATCACTGATTCTCTCTTTGCCTCATTTATCCTAGCAGTTAGAGCCTCCATTTTTTTTATTCCATCTCATTAAAAATGGCATTTTTTATTTCAACTTGGTTAGATTTTCTTTCTCCAGAAAGGGATTCTCTAGTGTCTTTTATGGTTTTTTTCAAGCCCAGCTAGTATCTTTGTAATTGTCATTCTGAACTCTAGTTCTGACATCTTGCTAATGTATATGTTGATTAGCTACCTGGCAGTTGGTATTGCCTCTTTTTCTTTTTTTTTGAAGTGAATTTTTCCATTTTTGTCATTTTGTCAGGAGAAAAATATATGAACAAGAGAACAAAGTGCTGCAAGGGTAACAGCGACCCCTGAAAAATATACACTAAACAGATCAGAGGAGACCCAAACTAGGGGGAGTGGGGAGGAAAAAAAAGAAGAAAAGGAATATGATCAGGCTGGTGAATAGAACAGAGGCTATACCAGTATTTTGGTCTTTTAGAAGAAAGTGCCTCCCAAAATTTATGTGTGTGTATGTGTTTGTGTGTGTGTGTGTGCGCGCGCACGCAAATGTGTGTGTATACGTACGCATAAAAATAAGCATAAATACAATGAAGGGATGGAATATGACTGTAAAAATGAAAATAAAAGTTCTTTAAAATGAATTGGTAAGAAGTTGGTTGAAAAAGGAAAGAAAAATCAAAAACAAGAAACAAAAAAAAAAAGAAAAATTTAAAATTTCACTTTGAAAGACTAAAGAATCATGGGGGAAAAAAACCATGAATTCTATATGCTGTATTCCCCCAGCATTGGAGCTTTGCGGTTCTCATTGAGCAGTAACTTGGTCTTGGCTGGATGTTCTTGCTGATCTCAAGGAGGGGCCCCTTGCAGTGATTCTCCCATGTCTTTGCCCAGGTGGAATTCTTCTGCTGCCCTTCTCATGGGCCAGGCTAAGTAATCTGCTCAGGTTTGCTCTCAGTTGCTTTTGTTCCCCGGACACTTTCGGTACAGCTTTGGAGGACGAGAATGAAATGGTGGCCTTCCAATCTCTGGCCCTGGAGGTGCTGAGAGCTCAGGGCCCTCCTCCTCAGTGCACCCTCAGAGGAAAGCAGTTAATCACTCTGCCTTCCTGGTCTCCTAGCCGCACTCCGTGCCCACCCAGCTTATGACCAAGCATTTCTGTCTCTTGACACCGCCTTGTTTAGTCTCCAAACCCAGCAGATTCCTGCAGCAGCCTCCTGCAGCAGTCTGCCATGCTGCTCCTCCGAAGAGAGGAAGAGTGAGTCTCCCCGGATCTACTGCTTTTGGGCCTCTTGTTTTTGTCATCTACAAATAGTCAAAGTTTTACTTCTTCCTGACCAATTTACATGTCTTCTCTCTTTTTTTCCTTTGGTCTGATTGCTGCAGCTAGGATTTCTAGTACTGTGTTGAATAAAAAGTGGTGAAAGTGGGCATCCTTGTCTTATTCCTGACCTTAGGAGAAAAGGTGTTTCTCACTAGTAATATGATGTTAGTTATGTTTTTCATATGTGGCCTTTATTATGTTGAGGTATGTTCATTCTAATCCTTCTTTGTTGATGATTTTTATCATAAATGTATGTTGTACTTTTGTCAGATCCTTTTTCTGCATCTGTTGAGATCATATAGTTTTTATCCTTTCTCTTATTGATGTGATGTATCACGATGATTGATTTGTGAATACTGAAACAACTTTGCATCCCAGAAATAAATCCCACTTGATTGTGGTATGTTTTGCTGAGTATTTTTACATCTGTGTTCATCAGGGTAATGCTGTCCTCATAAAATAAATTTGGAAGTTTTCCCTCCCTCCTCTGTTTTTTTTGGAATAGTTTGAGAAGAAGAGGTAGTCATTCCTATTTAAATGTTTGGTAGAACTCACCTGTGAAGCCATTTGGTCATAGGCTTTTGTTTATTGGAAATTTTTTGATTACTTATTCAGGATTTCATTGCTGGTAATCAGTCTGTTCAAATTTTCTATCTCTTCCTGATTCAGTTTTAGAAGGTTACATATTTCAGGGGCACCTGGGTGGCTCAATCAGTTAAGTGTCTGCCTTTGGCTCAGATCATAATCCCAGGGTCCTGGAATTGAGGCCCACATTGGGCTCCCTCTCCCACTCCCCCTGCTTGTGCTCTCTCTCTCCTCCCTCTCCAATGAATAAAATCTTTAAAAAAAAAAAAAAAGAGTACCTATTTCTAAAACTTTATGCATCTCTTCTAGGTTGTCTAATTTGTTGGGATATAATTCTTCATAATGTTCTCTTGATAATCTTCTGTATTTCTATGGTGTCAGTTATTATTTCTCCTTTATTTGTGATTTTGAGTCCTTTTTTTATTTGATGAGTCTGGTTTAGTCTGATTTATCAATTTTGCTTATCTTTTCAAAGATCTAGCTTCTGGTTTCATTAATCTTTTTTTTTTTTTTTTTTGGCCTCATTTATTTTGCTCTAATCTTTGTAAATTTCTTTCCTTCTACTGGCTTCGGGTTTTTTGTTCTTTTTCTATTTCCTTTAGGTGTAAGGGTTATTAGGGATTTTTTCCATTTCTTGAAGTAGGTCTGTATTGCTATAAAATTCCCTTTTTAGAACAGTTTTGTTTCATCCCAAAGATTTTGGACCATTGTGTTTTCAGAGCATTTCCTCATTCTTTTATACAGCTGCATAGTACAGCATTGTCTGAGTGTGCCATACTACTATTCTGTAATATAGGCTGCTATAAATCATTTGTAACTACCTACAAATGGTGCTTCAGTGTATAAGCCCATACACTGTATTTTTATGAATCTTATTCATATATATATATCACTGTTATTGGAAGTACATTTTCAGAATAGAGTACTAGAAGTGGGGTTGCTGGGTAGAGAGGTAAGCGTGCATCACTGCTGGATTCTACCAATTTTTTCTCCAGAGGATTGTACAAATTTGTATTCCCACCAGCAGTGTATACCTGCTTCCCCATGGCCTCAGTAATAGATTATGTTGTCATAGTGGCACTAAAATTTTAGCACAATAAGCAGCAGGTTATTTTGCAAATCCTGAGCTTTCTCTCAATTTAGTTATTTTGATCTGTTTTTACCATTAGCATACCAAAACAAATGGGCATATTAGAAGTTCCTTGCATTTTAAAAATTTATCTAACATATATAATGAAGTGAGGTGTTTTGTTTCTTTAGGTCTGGCTCCTCTGGTCTATTTGTCAGATGAATGCCATAATTTATTGGCAATAAAGTTCTGGACCGATCTTAATGAGGACATTATTAAACCTCACACATTAATTGCTGCAAGCAACCTCCAGTGGCGACCAGAAGCCAAATCAGGAATTCCTACTTTATTTGCTGGAGATTTTTCCAGGTTTTCTGCCAGTCCAAAGGAGAGCCATTTTCAAGCGCTATTCCACAAAATGAAAAATACCGTTGAGGTAAAATTACTTTGTACCTTACCACGCATTCTGGTACTTTCCTGTTTTGATGGTCCAATATTAAATGGTGGCGTCTACGAAAATTGGGTAGTTGAGATACAATGTAATGAGGTTTCATCCTGTATAAACTGCTCACGAGCCTGAGGAGATGGGAGAACAACAGCTCAGAGAAGATGATTTGCAGGGGACTGAGGGGAGATTGTGACGAAGACATTCAGAGCTACAGATCATGTGAGCAACAAGAATTTTAGGAGCTATACATGGTTCGGAGAAGTTGTTAGTGTAGTTAGTTAATAACCTGCGAATCCAAATTTACATTTTAAGCTCCACATCTAGTATTTTATAGTTTTATATCTGTCTTTGATTTGAAATACTCCCAAATAGGAGAATACTGATATTATTTTCCCTGGATAATGTATGCATTTTATGCTTAAATCTATATATATAGCAATTAATAATATTAGCTAAAGTTTAGAGTGCTTATTTTGTGTCAGGCCTTGTTCGAAGCCTGTTGCATTTAATTCTGTCACCAACCCTATGAGGTATGGAGCTCGTTTCCATTTTACTGATGAAAAACAGAGGTTAAGTCACACAGCCAACTTGTTAGAAGCAGGATTCGTACTTAAGGCATCTGAATGCATAACCCCAACTATTACCTACTTTGCAGTGCTGCCTTGGGTTTTATCAGTGGCTAACTAGTAAAGAGTCTTCAACATAAGCCTCTTTAATATTTGAAATGTGTGATATTCAAAATACATATTTTTTCATTTATATATAAGTGTAAATAAATTTATGTATATAAATTTTATTTTTATATATAAATATTTATATATTATAAATAAATTTCATAAATGAAATTAAGTTTTAAAAGCATTAGAGTAGCCAGCTATGTGAAGGAAGTTTGTGTAATATTTCCCTAAAGCCTCAGTACACATGCTGAAGAATATCACCCTGATTTATCTGGTTTCTAAATTGGGAGGGTGGAGTGGGGGTTGTGGTCATTATTTGGTTCCCATACAGTGTACATCCAGATTTTCTCGGAGACTGTTCAAGGGAAGTTCAGAGACAACTATCATTTACACAGCACTTTTAAGTTTTACAAAATACTCTCATGGATTGGGTTAAATCCTATAAAATTGCTGGTATTTGACCAACTGTAAAAACAACAGTTTTATGTGGTTTAACCTACACATTGTTTCAGTTAATTCTTGAAAGAGACATAGGTTGATTCTCTCATTTTTACTCCTAACCTAAGGCATACCCTATAGCTGTTCGATGATTTACAGCTATCAGGTAGGAAATAGAGCTGGACCTTGAGACCATTTTCCAGCTCCAAATCCAGTATCATGTGAAATGTTTATTAAACTGGATGATTGGAAAGACCTCTCCCTTCTCTTTCCTTCCCTGACATACAGATTCTCTCTCCCCCTCCAGTAACTGCTGGCTTTGCATTTTTACACCGGCAGATTGTTTGACAACTGCTATCAAATTTGGGATGTGTCATTCTTTTTCTTCTGGTCTGAACCTTTTATTTTTGGTTTTAAAAGTAATATTTTCTGAAAACATGAATATGTGCGTTTTCATTTTAGAAAACAGCTCTTTTCCCATTTATTTTCTTAGAATATTGGTATGTTTTGCAATGATGCCGAAAACAGACTTATGCATATACTTAATGCAGATACTCCCAAGTTGTTCACCCCAACTAAAGACCATGCTTCAGAGCCACACACTGCTCAAACAGTCCTTGGCATGGGAAATAAATTTCTGGTAAGTTAATGTAAATTTAAGGAATGTCATAAATGTCATAAGTGAAAGCAATAATATATTTTGGTGTATACCTAGTAAACATGGTAAAATGTAATTAAACTTACCTAGAAAGTGTAGGTAATTGTTATCTGGCTCCTGTAAATCTAGGTTATCTAGAAATTCCATCTTGTTTATCAAAGCCAGAATGTAACATTCTTTGGGGGCAAATATTACAAGCAAGTGCTTTCATTTTTAGCCTTTTTAAGTCCATGTGATGGGAAATACTTTGCTTGAGTCCTTTTGCTTGAAGGACTGTTCTGTTACACAGTTAGGGTTGTTTCTAAGCTCAGCTTAACTCTTTAAATCACAATACATGCAAATCAGCCATAAAGTCTGTAATACTGGCTGATGACTAATTCTTAAGTAGCTAACAGTTGCTAAGTGTATCTAATTAGCTCACTTAATCTTCACAACGATCCATGGGATGGAAACTAGCTCCATTTTACAAATGAGGAAACTGTGGCCTAGAGAGGTTGAATAATTGCCTAAAGTCACAAAACTAGAGTAGATCTCCTAGAAGGCAGTCAGTCTGTGCTCTTAAAATGGTTTAAAAGTGCTATCTTTGTTTAAGCTGTTAATAAAAAAGATTAGTGCATAAGTTATGTCCCCTTACCTCCTTTTTTGTCTTTTAGTACAAGTAGTCTTCATTCTTCTTTCTTTTCATGTCATTTTTATATCCTTTTATGCAAAACTGTTTCCTTCTGGAATGAGCACAATCATATTAATGTCTCTTGGAATCATCTGACCTATGAGTCATGAGGGGAGTGACAATGTATGTGGTATTTTTGTGCTTCAAAATTTCTAATGAGGGGTTCATGGGTGGCTCAGTCAGTTAAGAGTCCTGACCGGTTTCAGCTCAGGTCAGGATCTCCAGAGTTGGGACTGAGCCATGCCTCAGGCTCCACACTCAGCATGGAGTCTGCTTGCGATTCTCTCTCTCTTTCCTTCTGCCCCTCCCCATGCTCGCGCTCTCTCTCTTTCTCTCTCTCTCTCAAATAAATAAATGAATCTTTAAAAAAATTCTAATGAGGTGGCGCCTGGGTGGCTCAGTTGGTTAAGCAACTGCCTTCGGCTCAGGTCATGATCCCGGAAACCCGGGATCAAGCCCCACATCGGGCTCCCTGCTCCACGGGAAGCCTGCATCTCCCTCTCTCACTTCCCCTTCTTGTGTTCTCTCTCTAGCTGTGTTTCTCTCTGTCAAATAAATAAAATCTTTAAAAAAAAAAAAATTCTAATGAAATGCTAATTTGATGATGTTATATATATTAGTGCATAATTATGTAGGCTGTTTTTTGTCTTTTTATTAGATGTCTTCTCCCATTAGTGAGATGAATTACCAGAGTCCTTTATCAGTTTGTAAGCTAAAGGAGAAGTCTGTTCCTACACCTGGATCAGCCCAAATGACTTCAAAGTCTTATCGTAAAGAGGAGAAAGAGATGGATGACCCAAAGAACTGCAAGAAGAGAAAAGCCTTGGATTTTTTGAGTAGACTGCCTTTACCTCCATCTGTCAGTCCCATCTGTACATTTGTTTCTCCCGCTGCACAGAAGGCATTTCAGCCACCACGGACTTGTGGCACCAAATATGAAACACCTATAAAGAAGAAAGAGTTGAATTCTCCTAAGATGACTCCACTTAAATTTAATGACCTTTCCCTGTTGGAAAGTGATTCAATAGCAGACGAAGAACTCGCACTGATAAACACTCAAGCCCTTTTATTGGGTTCGGCAGGAGAAAATCAACTTATGTCTCTCAGTGACGCCACCAGGACTGCTCCCGAGAGCTTAAAAGATTATGTCAGGCCGAAAAGGCCTTCTCCTGCATCTGGGGCCACAGGATGCGGGAGCCCCCGGGCCCGCACCGAAGAGCGGGAGACAGATGTGCAGGGCCCAAGTACAGTGAAAAGGGCATCTATGAGACTGCAAAGGCAACAAAAACAAAAATGACAATAAATCAGTTACTGACTCAGCCTTTCCACTTTGTAGAAAATACAGCTTCAACCTATCAGGATTTGCATAATGAGGAAAAAAAGGACACAGTCCCAGATCTCCTTCTGTGCTTGTCATCTTTCTCAGGAATGCTCCTGGCCTGTCTCTGTAATGATATACTCTAATTTCAGTTATATGTCTGAAAATTGACTATATATTTATTAACTAATCAAGAAAAATCTTTAAATCTTTATGACAAGATTTGATCACTGGATTTGATCAAGTATATTTTACAAAGTAAACATACCTTTTTCTTTAAATTGTGTCCTTAATTAAATGAAACTAGGTTTCTAAGTAGTTACTGTGACTCCTGTAATTCCTTTAAGTTTCCATTTTAGGTGGTATGGTTTGGTTTTGTTTTTCGGAGGTAACCCACTATGAACCGAACCACCTTTCCTTAACAAATGTTGGTTCTCTCATAGTTCTATCCTGATCAAAAGTCAGAAAGAGTAAGAAACAACAGTGGTGTTTTCTTTAGACCAATTCTTCAACCTTAAGTCGGCATAACTGAAAAAAAAAACCCAGAATCTTCAATGTCATTCCTTTTTGTGATTCCAGTGTGATCGCTGAATTATTTTAATTAAAAATTCAAATGCTTTAAATCAGATTTCATAGTGTTCATGTTTTTTTAACAAAATGATCATCTGCAACTTAAGAAAATCTTTCTTTCAAATTGGCAATGATTCTACCTGCTTTATTTTTAGCCCTATCACAGGACACAGCAAGTACTTCCTTCAAACCTGGTTTTCTCTAACCACCGCAGCAGACAGTAATAGGTCAATATAAGAGGACATTCTCATCTGTTACCGTCCCGTTTAATAGAGAAAAGAGAATGCATTTCTAATAGGAGTTAATATCATGGAGAAGCTCTTCAATCACGTCTTTTAATATGTCTTAAATTTATATAGAATACCAGGTTTTCAAATCTAATTATACACACATTTCAAACCCAAGAATAAATCTTTTAAGAAGCGGGTTTTTTCTTTCATAACTGTGATCCATGACTTTTTTCCTCCTCTAAAAATTATTAACATAATAAATAGTCCATTCTGCATTTTTTTTTAACTCAGGTGTTTTGTCAGTCTTATTAACATGTAATTTAAGTTTTGTTCATAAAACAATTTGGTCCTCACACCCTGACCATTTTCCAAGTGATGCACTCTAGAACAAGGAATGAAACTTGAATCTCAGGTAAATTAAAAAAATTATGAGAATTTTACCTTTTTTTTTTCATTCCTAGAAAACCTGAATTGCCAGTACCTCCTCCATTCTTCGTTACCATTTAGAACAGAGAGAGATCTCATGCACACACTCTTTTATACGTTGTAAACATAGCAAAGCTGTATAAGCAAACTATGAAGCTTGAGTATATGTGGATATTATCCCCTAAGAAGTGACAGTGATTACAAAGTCAAGAATGTACACTGTATGAGACAAGATAAAAGGTAAAAGCAACTTGTGTTACTCAACAATCACTTAATGAGAGCCTGACTTATAAAATAAAGCCTTATGCCAGCTATATGAATGATGCAAATATCAATAATACAAAACGCTGAAGTTGAGTGTCCAAAAAATTATTTATGAATTAGGACACTTGAGAATTGGGAGAAAAAATAGATCACCTCTAGCTGGGATAAAGCTGGCAGCTTTTTATGTTTCTAAACCAAGTATTTTCATGAGTCATATGGCAGAAAAAAAAGAGACGAATAGGGAAACTACTCTTCTGGGCTCTTCAAAAGCTCTGCATCTAAACCTAGGGCCACTTCATAACAGTTGCATAGCAGTAAGATTTCAATCATGTCAGGTATTGAAGTGTTAAAGTAATAAATAGTCTTTCTAATGTACACAGGTCAAATAATTTTTTTCTTTTTTTTTCAGATCAAATAATTTAAGCATGTAAGATATAAGGTTGCTTTTGTCTTTACCTTTATGTCTCCTATTTGTTAAAGGAGACTGGTAAATAAGTTTATGATATAGAAAAACTGATTGTTAATATGGTAGAATTCTATGGGATTTAGGCAATTAATTTTTTATATCGTTGAACCAAAAAAAGTTTACATTCAATGACAAATCCATAGAAAGCAATACCATATATAATTTTTAATAACCATAAAAGCACCATTATATAGGACACTTTAAATAATATTTACAGAACATAAGAAAGAAGCTGTTGGCCAACAGGAAATAAAGCATACATCCTACATGGTCTTACTTATCATGGTCTCGCACCAAATTAATCTGATTCTAACCTCTTGAGATTTAATTTGAAATCATAAATTCAGTATTGGTTTAAGAGGTACATTCCAGCATTGGTTGTGGCAGAACGTTATTGTCTTAATGCCACATAAAACATGAAGACTGGTCATCTTCCAACGGGCATGGCTTTGACAAACCCCTGTCTAATTTCCGTCTTGGGAGGTTTAATTACTTGCACTCCCAAACATTTGGGCCGCAAACTGATCACACACATGTTTATTAATAGGCATAATTTTTTAAACTGCTTAACTCTTCCTCTTAAAAATTGGTGTTTTATAAAGTCAGGTTTCTTTTATTTACACGATTAGCACAACAGCCAAAAGTTAATCAGGTTTACTCTTATTCAATAAAGTGGTATCCAAAACCAAGATGTGACTTTAAACAATGACACTGATTTTCCTCAGCTTGTACAGCTGTTAAGGATTTGACAGGGGCTCCTGGGTGATTCAGTCAGTTAGGCACTCAACTCTTGAGTTCAGCTCAGGTCATATCTCAGGATCGATCGTGAGATCGAGCCCCACAGTGGGCTCCATGCTGAGTGAGGAGCATGCTTGAGACTCTCCCTCTCCCTCTGCCCCTCCCCTGCTCTCTCGCTCTAAAATAATTTTAAAAAGAAAGATCCAACGTCTTTAATAATGACACTTCACTTGAATAAAGGAATAATTTCCCAAAGTGTCTACTTTGAAGGACAATATTCCCTTAGATGTATGCTCTCTGGCATGTGCATTTTAAGAGAAAATCAGTATCATCATGACAGCCACACATCTCACATTTTGGGATACACAGTTTATCACAATAGCAATGGCACTAATATTCTTCCTGTCTCCCACTTCTCCCCCACCTTTCCAACTTTCCTGATGAAGATGAATTTCCCAGGAAAAAAGATGACTTCAGAGAACGCTTCTACATATCAAACTTAGGTGACTGCTTCTGTGCTTGGGTACGTTCTCAGGTTTCTGTTTCCAATTTCTGGTCTCCCTAGCGAAAGGGACTTTGTTTAATCAAATCTGCAGAATTCCCAGCATCAGACCATGCATATAGGATCACTTTAACAAATGCTTGTTGAAGATGAGTATAATCAATTTCTGTTCAAAAACTTTCAGGTCCAACTATTTACACTGGAATTAGAGTGCTGACGAAAACCAAACAAAGAATAAATACCAAATTTGCAGTAAAAACTGATTTAGGAAAATTTCGATTGCCTGTAAGATGGGCCTCTAATATCCATGATGACAACCACCTCTTCTGCTAAAGGAGCTCTCGTTGGTGAAGCCCCCAGGAGCCCTCCGGTTGGGGAACTCCACGTAGGGATTCCAGTATCCCGCGCCATTGGAAGGTGAGGCGTTATTCCTGTCCGGGTTTCTGTTCATTCTGCTTGGCTTTTCTGCGTGAAGCACGCTGTGAAAGGTAACATCGTGTTCATACCGCTCCTTCATTCGGTGTATTTTTTCTCTTGGGACTCCATGAATGTTTCTTCTACGTGGGAACAAATGCAAACATTTACTTAAGGCAGCATATCAAAAGGAGTTACTTGTATGTTACATGGAGATGCACTTCCTTGTCTCAGGACTTAACTCTCAGGGAAGCAGAGGGTCCTCCCGCAGCTGTTTTGCAGGCCACCCTGAGGGTAGCAAAGAGCAAGAGCCTCACAAATGCTTTGTTTCTGGAAATCTCAATTCGGTGCCTCATGATGTAAAAGAACACCGTGAGCTCTTTTCATTATATATTTGCCTGTTAATCATGCATATCTCTATAATTGATTCATGTCAGTCCTAGACACCTCCAGATGCTAATTAAAATAACCTTCAGTTCAAGTGGACAGGAGAATCCACTGGGGTTATAGTTCCACATGCAATCACCAGAGATTCCCACTATGAACAGGGCGTGAACCAGGATTTCAACAACGCCCTCCAGCAATCCTGATGGGGGTGGGCCACAGCCCCACTTTGGAAACACTATCTGCTTGTAATCATACAATGAACTAGCCATATTCCTAAAAAGTAAATTCTGATCTCACTGATTGCTTTAAATCACTGGTATTATCTAGTAACACAGACAGTGAATATCAGAACTCATGCACTCAGTCAACAAGTTAGTATTACTTGGACATGTATTGCTTTATAAATTAGAAGCAGCATCTAGACCATAAATGAACCACAGACTGTTCATCATCTAAAGATCTTTTATTTAGCCTAAATGCAGAAACAGCACTGACATGTGCAATCCCATGCAGAGAAAAGTGCTTTCAAATGCTCATTAATGAAGAAGCATTTCAGCAGAAAGTTAAATGTGTCCTTTAAAAGGACCAAGTCCAAGCCAAGGTTTAGCATTTAGCATTATGTTAGAAAATTGACCCAAAACTCAAGTCTTCACATTAATAATGCCAAAGTTATCAATTTCCAAGAATTACCATTTCTGGCCTGAAAACTACCATGTCCATTTCCAGCCTGAAAAGATTCTTTTGTTCGGTCTGAAATACCTGAAAACAGCAGGATACACAATGAGGAACGAGGAAAACAAAGAAGTACCTTGCTAACTCTTGAACGTTGAATTTCCAGCGAGTGTCAGGTTCTCGGAATATAACTTCATAGTTATTTTCAAGTGCCTGATTTTTCAAAAGTACATAAAACATTGAAGACATGGTATGTATGTTTGGGAATGTTTATGCTGCCATTTCACATTTACTACAAATCCTTTCTACAATTCCTCTGTTTTACCAGAAATCCAAGGCCTGAGTTTATCTTAACAAGTACAGTTGGTTAATTTCCATACTTAGCCACTCTCAGATTATATTACGGTTCCCAGTGATAAATAGTGGTCCATTTTATCTACCATGTAGGAAAATTATAAAGGTTCTTTCTTTTGGGACATTAAAAAAAAAAAACAAAACAGGTAGCTGAACTAGTTTCAAATATCCTATTCACAGGTATGAGAAATGCATTCAGTGACTTCTCAAAGTTTCTTATATGATTTTCATAGGATTTCTTTTGTCAAATGCCCAGTCCCATCCCTCACACCTTGATTAGAAAGTAGGGTCCCACAGGAACAGAGCTTATGAAATAAAAGTGATTTTCCCATACTCTTTACAAACTCTTCCCGCCAAAACCAGCTTCCCCTCTAGGCAACACCATTTGGCTCAGTGCAACGGTGCCCCATTTTCCTCGAGTTTAGAAAATGATTACAGTTTCCATATAAACATCCAAATATTCTTTGCCTTCATAAATCAACTACTTTTTTACCTCAAAATCTGAACTTTTATCATCATTATTGTTTTGTGTCCTAAAATACAGAATGAAAAGAGCAAAGTAAAAAGATTTTCTCTTCATTCTTGACAAGGACCCCTCTAATTAGAGAAGGATTCAAATGTCATCCATGGAAAATATCTAATTTCTGGGTCTTACTAATAGCTATGGATGGCTGAAAAAGACTGTACATTCCAGTTAATAAAAAATAAAAGGGGAAAATGTCCTCCCTTAAGCCACTCTTCCCCTAACTCTTGGTTTTGAGTCGTGCCTTGATTAGACTATTCATGTCCCTGTTCATTTCTCTTCCAAGTGGACTCTTGGTCCGTGAACCAAAGTAACCACAAAGCTGATGTTCATCTGTTCCTGCATGCACCCAAAGTCCCACAGGCTGGGCCCAAGTAACCCTGATGGACACGTACAGTTCGAGAAAGTGCACCTGTATAGAAGCTCATTTGTCCCCAGAAGAAAAAGAAGCCCAAAACGAACTGCCACAAGCCCTGTTGCGGAGATATTCCCTTTACAGTTAGCCAAGTGGGGACTGTGTGTGACGAAATGAGATTACTCAGCTGTCTTCTTCCTGCCCTTTGTGTCTCGGAATCTTTCCCCCTCTCTATATACCCGATAGGAAGCAAAAACTTATTACCATAAGAGGTACAATATGTCTGAAAAAAAAAATCAGATATTTTAAAATTTAAAATATGCAGGGGCGCC
Organism: Spilogale gracilis; assembly: GCA_004023965.1. Lineage (NCBI taxonomy): Eukaryota > Metazoa > Chordata > Mammalia > Carnivora > Mephitidae > Spilogale > Spilogale gracilis. Next base: position 44,721 of record PITA01003667.1, on the reverse strand, counting down.
TGGGTGGCTCAGTTGGTTAAGTGACTGCCTTCAGCTCAGGTCATGATCCCAGAGACCCGGGATCAAGCCCCACATCGGGCTCCCTGCTCGGCGGGGAGCCTGCTTCTCCCTCTCTCACTCCCCCTGCTTGTGTTCCCTCTCTGGCTGTGTTTCTCTCTGTCAAATAAATAAAATCTTTTAAAAAAAAATTTTAATATGCACAATGTTTTATTCATCTTACTGTTCTTTCCAATTCTGACAAAAGAGAGCCGAATTGTTATCTTTATATATTTATATTCTAATATCCTAATAGGGTTAGAGTGCTAATCCTCAATCTGTTTTTTAAACACCCCCACCAAAAAAAAAAGAGTTGCCCTGGACTCCCCCGCAGCAACACCACCCAGCATGGAATCCCTGGCTCGCCAAAGACGGAAAAGGGTCTTGTTATCATCCACCACTCGGCTAGCATCGTCCATCCAGTATTTCTCTGCAAGTCTCAGAGGGTGCTCCTTGGGAACATCTGGCTCCCCTTGGGAAAACAATCAAGACAGAAAAACTATCAAGAATTCAGACCAAGGAGGATTTAAAAATGTACCCTGAGGTGATATGAGCATCTCAGCCAATTTCAGCCATTGAACAACAGAGAAACACTAAAGAAAACCTCTACCTGTGCCCTGAGAGAGCTACGATTAATAAAGATGAGGTCATGGCAGATCAGAAGAAGAGGAAAGAACAAATGTTGCAACTTTTGCACAAAATGTCCGTAACTGAAAATTCAGAATGATACTTCTTCCTACCATGACTGCATAGGGCTTCATTTCCCAGGCGTGGAGGTTGGTATTATCAATAATAATGGGGGATATGCCATTCCTCATTGCTTTTCTGGCTGCAACACAACGTTACATAACAGTGAACAACATGCAACAATCAGAAGGGTGAGCATACTCCATATTTTGTTATTTTTTTTTTATCACAGTTGTCCTCATTATACAGCTTTAGTGCCACATATTTCAGAACCCATTACCAATCATTTTCTTTTTCCTAGAATCTAGGGAGTTTATGCTCTGACATTCTGTTTGGTGGAGGGGGGGTGGGGAAAAATGGCACAACTGTTGATTATGCTCCTTTTAGAAAACATATTCATTCTGCAGCAGCTACAATCTACATGCCCAATAGGATTTCCCAGGGGATTTGGAAAGGAATTTGTCACCTCTTCTCTGGTTCCATTCATGTGCTTCCTCCAGGAAGTCAGGATTGAACTCATAGGCACCATCTTCCCTGAAGAAAAAATCATCCGTGCTGAAAATCAGGGCCCTGGGAAAGTCGTGTTGCAATTGTCTAGAAAGTGGGGAAATAAGAGATTGCTTTATGACTACACACAGCCGTCAAAGAGATCATTTCCTTCCATCTCGAACATTTGGCAGTTTGTAATTATGAGGCCACCAGGGTGCGTGTTGTTGAAATGCAATTTAAGGAGAGACGTGCTTATCTCTAGGAGGTACCAGTCCTTCACGGGAGGCAGGAGAGAGCCAACGGGGGCTGTGTGCGCGGCCCAACTCCTAAAACAATGTGTGTGGTCACCACAGTGACTTCCACAGCAGCAAGACAGACTCTAGACCAAACTCGAAACTCAGGAGGTTAGGAGATGGTGTGACAACAGCCTCCTCGTTGGGCCTCCTCAATGAGCCCTAGTTCTCATTGGCATTGTGCAGGGATGCACCAGTGTGCACCCCCACCCCCCAGACCCATCTCTGGTGCAGGGGGCCCCCAGGCAGCAGCCCTGCACTTCCCCCCATCTCTCACCTGTCCCACGTCCCATCAGCTTGGAGCTCTGGCCCCTGTAACAACCGTTCTGAGACACTAGTTCTTGCTGACGTAGGACAAGTGGATGCAAAGGTGTGTGTGTGTGTGTGACCCCTATCCAGGTATCAATTTACATCGTAACAGTGAGCCACACCAAATGAGAACAAGCAAACTGGAAGGCAAGAGATAGAACCAGCCTTCCCCAGGCTTTCTTAAGCTACTGTCTCACACTCTCAAAATATAAAAAGAGCACAGATAAAAGGAAAACCATCATGGAGTGCTCCCCTTTAAAACAAAGCAAAGCAACAAGAAAGCATATTAAATTCTGCACAAAATCACTTGCAAAGGAAGAGATTTCCACTTGAAATCCTTATTCAGGCGATTTGGGAGGAGAAGGTGGATAGACGGTAAGTAGTAGCTGGGTCAATCTCTGAGCCTCCTCTCCTCATCTGCAGAAATGAAGGATGACTTCCCCTCTCCTGCGAGGTCACCACACTGATCCGATAACATGGGGAGCCAGCAGGGGTGCAGCACCCAACACAACGAGTGTCTGTTTTTTGCTTCATCCCTGCGGCTCCAACACAAATTCAGTAGGCAAGCAGAATGTAGGACCAAATGGATATGCGCAGAACAGGGGCGCCCAGGTGGCTCAGTGAGGTAAGTGGCTGCCTTTGGCTCAGGTCACGATCCCAGGGTCCGGGGGTCGAGCCCCAGGTCGGCTCCCTGGTCAGCAAGGGGTCTGCTTCTCTCTCTCCCTCTGCCTGCTGCTCTGCTTGCTTGTGCTCTCTCTTCATCTCTCTAACAAATAAAATCTTAAAAAAAGGTGGGGGGGGATAAGAAGGAAAAAGCTTAGCGGAAAAAAGGTTGGAGAATGACAAGAACAGGAAATGCAAGGGAGAAAGCAGAGCTGCTCAACCATTGTGTTTGTCCTTCTCTGCGAGGAAAAGCTCTCCTTGATCAACACGGAGTGGAAGACGCAGAAGGCACCAGAGCCCAGACCCTACACAAGCTCTGAAACTGCTCTGAAAGGCTTGAGTTCAATTCTTGATTCTTCTTTCTCCCGTCAGGTGACCTCTCTCTCTCTAAGCTGTTTCCCTGACCGAAGACCACAGATGAGCATCACTACCTATGAAATGGAGCTTCGAGTGAGACCCGGATGAGAGCAGATCTGGGGAAACGTTTTGCAAATGGTGAGGCACTTTGACAGTGTCAAGTGCTGTAATTGTATTAAATAGTTACAATGCATGAGATCAAATTTACCAACCGCAACTGTTGATGTGCCACAGGAGTGAAAGACACTGGAGTGTGTGTGTAATCTTGAAATTATTGAAAGGGAATTTGTATGGAAGTGAATGAAAGATGAAAATCAAAATAAAGCAAACGCCTCAATGTTCAAGAACAAGTGAACACATTCCAGAAACAGGAAACAAACAAAATCTCTGTCAAGATTCTTCAGCAGGCTTGATAGCATTTAAAAAGAAAGCAGCATAGCTAATGGGCTGAGATGGTAAATAAGGAAACATTCAATGGGCATCATCTCACATCTTGATTTGAACAGGAATCTCATGGCCTCGTGATGGCCTTGTGGAAAAATGTAGATGAGAAGATAATGTACTTTAATACCCAGAGAATATTAGATAATTATCCAATTCATTAAACATTTACTGAGCATTTAATATATGCCAAGTACTCGGTGAAGTATTAAGGTACAAAAAGAAAACAAAATAGCTGCTTTCAAGGAATTCACTGCAGAGCTAAGGAGCCGACCTCACACTTGGGGTAAAGTGCTGTAGAGGTGAAGGACAAGAGAACTTGGGGTCAGGAACAAGTTCAAACAGGGAAACATGATAAAGCTGACCCCAGTGGACTTGGATCCTGAGCCATGAGAACACTCTGCTCCGGTGGTGGGGGGAGGTGCAGGGGCCCAGGTTAAAAGCACAAGTTGTAAAGCTCATGCTTTGGGCCTTGTTATGAGAAAGGAGCTCTAGGGGAAAACAAGAGCAGGTTAAAAGGGGCAAATCATACTTGCAGCAGTTTTCCATTCTGAGTGCTACACAATGTAAAGAGAGATTTGGTAAGCTGGACTATGTCCAGAGAAGAGTGACCAGGTCAAAGTAAGGTCTGAGAAGAGATCGGCAAAGGGATGTGGGATGTTTAAAGTGGGAACAGATCGAAGTGATTCATGATAGTGCTCCCATCCTAGGAAGCCTATTGCGTAGAAAGGTAACGAACTGAGTTCATGGATCAGCAGTTTGGGCTGGGCTCCTCGGGCCGTTCTGCCCATCGTGCCTGGGACCATTCATGCAGCCACATGACAAGGGAGGGGCTGAGTGGTACCCATGGGCCTCATTCGGTCACATGTCCGCTGCTGCTGCCTGCGGCCTGCCTCTTGGGCCCTGTGCTCTCCCAACCTCAGGGAGGTGAACTAGGGCCTCCTCACACAGCCCAGTCATTAGGAAGGCAGGAGGGCAAGTTGCTAGGCTTCCACCACATTCTGCTGGTCAAAGCCAGGTGCTGTGGGGGCCCCCGGTGGAAGGGCAGGAAACTAAACCACCGGAGAGGTGGCAAGGAAAGGCAGCCACTTAAACTCTATCACGGATGCAGAGAGTGACACAAAAGAGAAGTGTGAAGGAGATGTGATGGACCCAATTCTCCTCGTTGGCATATACATGCCTTTTATTTGACTTTAAAGATAGTCAAACTGAAAAGCCCAAATGCTAAGTCCAAAGTTTAACCTCCACGGCAAACAGTTATTAGGATGACACCTTAGAAAAAAATCTAAAGGCAACACTGAGAGGCGCCTGGTAGGCGACGTCGATTAAACAACTGACTCTTTTATTTTTTATTTTTTTATTTTTATTTATTTATTTTCTTAAAGATTTATTTATTTGACAGAGAGAAACACAGCCAGAGAGGAAACACAAGCAGGGGGAGTGAGAGAGGGAGAAGCAGGCCCCTGCTGAGCAGGGAGCCTGATGTGGGACTCGATCCCGGGTGTCCGGGATCATGACCTGAGCGGAAGGCAGTCACTCAACCAACTGAGCCACCCAGGCGCCCCTAAGCAACTGACTCTTGATTTCAGCTCAGGAAACTATCTCAGGGTCCTGAGATTGGGCTCAGCGCTGAGCTGGCTTAAGAGTCTCTCTCCCCGCGCGCGCGCGCACACACACACACACACACACACACACACACACACTCACTCTCCCAAATAAATCTTTAAAATCAGCCCAAGTGCATGTGTATTTTACATTTGTGAATATTTTATAGTTTCTAATTTATTTTCACAATGTTATCTAGTCTAAGTAATGAAAGCTGCATTCAGAGGTTAAATAATAGTATATAACTTATTTTCCTTATCTTTGTATATATACTAAGTTGAGTTATGGATATTGGTTCTAAGAGCTTTGTTTTGTTTTGTTTTTCCTTTTGGTCCCAGATTTGCTACCCTTCTAAATCTGGTTTCAGTTGTTTTCCTGTCAAGTCTGACATTCATAGGTTTCATTGTGGTCTTCTACTATTTTCAGAGTTGAATTTTTCTTCTCCTATACATACCTTGTCTACTCTTGTTTTCCTCTTTATGGCTTATATTATCTACTGGAGGTTAATAGTCTCACCCTCTAATGTTTCTTTAAAAAAAAAAAAAAAGCTTTAAGGGCACCTGGGTGGCTCAGTGGCTTAAAGCCTCTGCCTTCAGCTCAGGTCATGGTCTCAGGGCCCTGGGATCGAGGCCGCATCGGGCTCTCTGCTCAGCAGGGAGCCTGCTTCCTCCTCTCCCTCTGCCTGCCTCTCTGCCTACTTGTGATCTCTCTCTGTCAAATAAATAAATAAAATCTTTAAAAAAAAAAAGCTTTAAGACATGAATGTCCAATTCACATTTTATTTCAATCCTAATTCCTTTTAGAAAATGTCACACACACACACACACACACACACACACACACACACACACACCAAAGAAACTACTGCCCTCCTTAATTGTAAAATTCTGCCTTAGAGTAAAAGGCCCCCGAGGGGCTAGACCACCACTCATCATTTCCTGAGAGATATCTGACTATAGCCTAATTGGTGCTCCTAACCAACAGGCAAACAAAAATCCGAGCGGCTCTCGGGGAACCTGGGCAGCCTAGCAAGAGTAGGAGCTTTGTCTGTATGATCTTCCTGAATGATCATTCCTTTCAAAACTCTGTTTTTAATCTTCAGTTGAATGTCAATTAGCACTGGCAGATACAGTGGCATCTGGAATCTGCAGGCCAATAAGAGCTCTCCTAGTTACATAAAGAACTGATGAAAGAGACAAATGTTGAATTTCACAAACTTAGGCAGGAACAATAAATACCATCCCATCAGCTTTAGAAGTCAGGAGGGCAGTGCATCAGCTGTAGCTCTCTTTAGGGTGGTCAAGAGCCTCGTGCACCAGGGGAACGGAGAGGATGAAAATAACAGAAAAGGCAAAAATAGAAAGATAATTACTTCCACGTAACTTTCACTTCCACAGCTCCCCCCGCCCCAACTCACTTAAAATCACTGCTTTGAGAGAAATTCAGGTACTAATCTTGATTTCACAACTTACCTCTCTTCTGTGTAATTCTTTAATAACAAACACCCATGGGGACATCTTGAGCTATCTATTGGTCACTCACTCCCTGACAAAATCCAATGTTACTATGTAATTCTGAGTTGCACCCTCAACTTTTCTATGGAAGTTTCTCAACTTGCAAAGTAGACAGAATAATACAATCAGACAGAAGAATGCAATCACTTCCTATGGATGCATGACCCAGGTTCAACAATTATCACAGCGAGGGTGCATGGGTGGCTCAGTTAAGCATCTGACTCTTGATTTGGGCTCAGGTCATGATCTCAGGGTTGTGAGATCGAGATCTGCAGAGAGATCTGCGTTGGTGGTGGAGCCTGCTTAAGATTCCCTCTCTCTCTCTCTCTCTCTCTCTCTCTCTCTCTCTCTCTCTCTCTCTGCTTCTGCCCCTCCCTCCTGCACATGTGCTCACTCTCTCAAAAAAAAATTATCGTAGCCAATCTCGTTTCACCTGCTTCATACTTTATTTCAGCAAACATCCCTTCAGTGTTCAAATTTCCCTGTTTCTCTCATAAATGTGTCCCTAGGGTTGATTTGTTGGATGCGAGAGCCACCAAGATCCACACATTGTACCTGGACGCCATGTCCCTTATGTCTGATGTATTTCACTTTTCTCTCTCCTCTTTATTTCCACCTGAACTCCCCCACCCCACCATAACCTTTGCTATTTAGATGTTCAAACGCTTAGAAATGAGTCAAAAGAATAATTTGATCAATATTGCTTACCCTTCATCTCCAGTCACCAGCTGTCAACATTTGGCTTTATTTTCTCTCTCACGTACGAACTGTTGACGAATCATTCAAAAATTAACTTGCAGACTTTGTGACACTTTGCTCCTAAATTCCTTGTCAAGTATCTCCTATGGACAACAACATTCTCCTACACAACTGCAATAACAGATCGCATCTAGAAAATGAACACGAATTTATAATAGCTACTGTTAATAAGATTTTTTAAATTTAAAAATTTAAAATTTTCCTGAAGGTCCCAATAGTGTCTTTCATAGGTTTGATACTGCATCTAGTTTTATATCTCTTTGGTGTCTTTTACTCTACAACTGTCCTCATGCCCTCTTTGGTTTCCCTTTTTGAAGAGTCCCTGTAGGTTGGATTTAGGACACCCCACATTCTGAGTGTTGCTGATGGTTTCCTCAGGACTAGATCTGGGCGACACATCTTTGGAAGGGAAGTATACAGGTAATGTTTGTATACTTTCGTTTGCACATAATAACCATCTGCACTCTTGTGTTCAGTGTGGTCACTTGGCTAAAAGGCGGTTTCAGCCAGATCTCTCCTCTATAAAGGAATATTGCTTCCCTTGTAATATTAGGTAACATCAGGGCAGGAGGGTGGGGGTGGGCAGTGATACTGTGAGACCCCCTGGAATGATCCTGTTGCCCACCAACGTTTCCCTCAACGATCTTCAGTTTCATTGCTGACCACTGTCTGAATCAACTTTACATTAGGAACTGCAGAATGTTAATTTTTCTCATTATGTAATTTCTTCTATATTTCCTTCATGGCATTGTTTTGTAAAGAGGAGCTTGCTTTCCCCTTTCCTTTTAATAATCTTTAACATCCTTATTCTTAATGATGCTCAAGTTGTCCCATATTTGGCCAGTAGGTATCCCTTCAAGCTGGCTCTTGTATCTTTGTCTACACAAACTTTTTCTTTTCTAATTAGCAAAGAAATATATATTCACTACAGAATATTTTTTAAACAGAAAACAGCAAAAAAGGGGATGTTCCCATATTCTCCCATCTAAAGATACTTATGATCATTTTGATCTTTCCAGGAGAAAGATAGGTAGGTGGGTAGATAAGTAGGTAGGTAGAATTTCTTTTTTATCTGATGTTTTGTTACATAGAAACATAATATAGGGCACCTGGGTGGCTCAGTGGGTTAAAGCCTCTGTCTTCAGCTCAGGTCATGATCTCAAGGTCCTGGAATGGAGGCCCGTGTTGGGCTCTCTGCTCAGCAGGGAGCCTGCTTCCTCCGCTCTCTCTATCTACTTATGATATCTCTCTCTGTCAAATAAATAAATAAAAATATTAAAAAAAAGAAACAATATAGAGTATATCAAGTTTTCATGAAACTTATTTCTAAAGCAATTATTTCCTACCTCGTGAAATATTTTGCTATGACATTATTTTTAATGATTATGGCATAAATATTCACTTGGATGTATCATAATTTACTTTTCCAATGCCCTATAGTTAAGCATTTACTTTGTACCAACTTCTTCGATTATCAGCAAGATTATTTCACATGTGCTAATCATTTAAAGATACTCTTTTATGAACTGCATTTTTGTATCCTTCGTTAATACATGTTATCTCCTTTTTACTGAATATATAAATTTCTTTTTAATTTCATTTATGATAAACTCTAACATAAAAGTCTAAACTTTTAGAAATTTTTCTAGTCATATGTATCCATCTTTTACTTTCTACTTTCCACCTCCGATGATTCATTTACAACAGTCTTTCCCACCCCAGGGTTATGTAAATACTCATCTTTGTTTTATTACACTGTACTCCCCAATCCACCTAAAATTTTACTTTGGTATGCTGTATTGGTTAAGGATCTAACCAAATTTTATTTCCACAGGGAAACCTGGCTATCCCAAACCCATTAACTGAATACTGTGTCACTTCCCCACTGCTTTAAAACACACTTTTGGGGGCCGCCTGGATGACTCAGTTGTTAGGTGTCTGCCTTCGGCTCAGGTCATGATCCCAGGGTCCTGGGATGGAGTCCTGCATTGGGCTCCCTGCTCGGTGGGAAGCCTGCTTCTCCCTTTCCCACTCCCCCTGCTTGTGTTCCCTCTCTAGCTGTGTTTCTCTCTGTCAAATAAATAAAATAATAATTTTTAAAAACCACATTTTTTAATGTACTAAATAACAACAAATAATTTGGTCTGTTATTGGACTTTCGGTTTTCACCCACCAGCTTGATGTATAAACTCTTTATTATCTTTTTTCCCAGTATTTTCTTATTTTTAAATATATTCAATAGTAATGAATCCTTCCTTTATACAATCTATACTTTTATTTTCTTATCTTGTTGAAGAGACATTTCTGACTGATACCATGTAAAATGATTTTTTTTTAAGTAGGCTCTATGCCCAACATGAGGCTTGAACTCGCGACCCTGACATCAAGAGTCACATGATCTATGGACTGAGCCAGCCAGGTGCCCAAGAATATCCTCTTCTAGATGTCTTTGACTCTTTTTCTGGTGGGCTAAATCTGACTGTTGCAATAAATTTTCTTTTCAAGAGTGCTAAGCACTACAGAGGAGCTTGGCGTATACTATCTCTCCTTGACCTTTATAACAGTCTTATGAAGTAAATATTCTCTCTAGTTTTTAGATAAAGAAACTAAACCTTCAAGAGGTTAAAGAATTGGCCCAGGTTTACACAGAATGGATGCTGTGCTGCCTGAATTTTGCCTCAGATCTACGCAGAGTCAGGACGCATGGGAGTTAGATACTTTGAGAGCTCTTGCGTGTCTGAGAAAGACCTTCTATTGTCTTCATACATTAGCAGTTTGGCTGGATGAGAACTAGTGGGTTACAGTCCTTTCCCACAGATGTTTACAGTTCAAATATGTTCCAGTTAGAACTGGGTTTAATTGCATTTGGCAGAAAACTCAGGTAACCGTGTCTTCTAAAAATTTATATATTACATATAAATAATACAGAGATATCACATGGACCTAGGTCCGCAATGGACCCAGGTATCTACCACCCTTCTCAGCACCTGCTTTCCATTCCTTCCTGTTTCCATTCTTTGCCCCCTAGTGGGTACAGAATGTCACTGCAGCTCCAGCTCTCACATCCATATTCTACATGGCAGAAAGACAAGAGAGCCTTAAAAATGTAATTTATAGTTGGCATATTTCCACACCTAACAAAAAGGAACTAAGGAAGTTGGAGCAGTTAATTAATAGTTTTGCAGCAGTCTTACCAATATATGTCTAAGTACTGAGTTTATCTTTTTATCACTTTTGTTTAGATCTTCAGCTCAGAAACGTGCTATTCTATCTGTAATCATTGTTTTGGTTATATTTACTATGGTTTTATTTTATTATATTTATCACATTTGTCTTCTATATTACTCTGATCTTCTGTGTTGTGATTCTATTCATCTCTATTTCTAACGGATTTTTAAAGTTCAACATTCTCTTTGGGTTCTTTTTTAAAAATAGATCTCATTTAGCTCCTTTCTAAATCTTTTCTGCTTCTCAGCCAATTCCCCCTCGTATTTAAGCCTCCTTATTATTTTTTTTAATCTCATAGCATGGAAGGAATTTTCAAGAAAAAAACTTTAAATATGTAGAAAAGGAAAAATAATACAGCAAATATCTCTACACCTACCACCTGGAGCTATAATTGTTAGCATTTTCTCATATCTGTTTTGCTGGCTTAACATTCAACCAACACTGTGCCCTTAACTCCATTTTCCCAAAACCTTTACTACACTTCTCTTTTCCCTTTTCCAGAGCACTTATCCCTTCTAACATAATATATAATTCCTTTATACTTTACATCTGCTTCCCTACCTCCGGCATATAAGGTCCACAAGGGCAGGATCTTTGTTTTGTTCACTAATTATTTTCAAGTACCTAGAAGACTGCCTGGAATATAGTAGGTACTCCATAAATATTTGCTGAATGAATGAAGGAAAACAATATTTTTATATAAATTCATATTGACATATAGACTTAATCCATCCCTTTTAACCACTATATATAGTACTCCATAGTATCAGCAAATATAGCTACTATTTATTAAGTGTTTACTGTGTTCCAACACTATCCTAATGGCTTTCCATTTTTCATATAATGCTCAAATAGACCTATGAGATAAATACTGTTAGTAACCCTTGTGGTACAGAAGCAGAAATTAAGACTCACTCCGGTTCTAATCACACACAGACTTAAAGTGAAGAAAGAAAAAGATATTCCATGCCAATGGAAAAGAAAAGAAAGTTGGAATAGCAATACTCATATCAGGCAAAAACCAACTTAAAAACAAAGACTAGAGGCATGTGGATGGCTCAGTCGGTTGAGCATCCCACTCTTGATTTCCGCTGAGGTCATGATCTCAGAGTTATGGGACTAGAGCCCCATGTTGGGCTCTGATCTCAGTACAAAGTCTGCTTGTCCCTCTTCCTCTGCTCCTCCCCTACCTCTGCTTGTGCTCCTTCTCTCTCTTGAATAAATAAAATCTTTAAAAAAAACAAAGACTAATAACAAAGGACAAAGATATTACAGAATGATAAAGGGGCCAATCCAAGAAGATGATAGAACATTTGTAAATATTTATGTACCCAACATAGGAGCACCTAAACAGATAAAATAAATATTTATAGACAAAAAGGGAAAAACTGGCAGTAATATAATAATATTGGGTACTTTAATGCCCTACTTTCATCAATGAATAGATCATCCGGCAGAAAATCAACAAGGAAACACTGACCTTAAACAACACATTAGACCTAACAGGCTTAATATACAAAACATTTCAGCCAAAAACTGCAGAATATACATTCTCTTCAAGTGCACATGGAACACTGTCACACATAGATTATATGTTTGGCCACAAAACAAGACTCAATAAATTCAAGAAGACTTAAGTCATATCAAGCATCTTTTCTGACAACAATGGTATGAAACTAGAAATAAATTAAGAGAAGAAAACTGGAAAAAGACAAAATTTGGAGACCAAACAACCTGCTACTAAATGACCAGTGTGTCAATGAACACATCAAGAGGAATACCAAAAAATACTTTGAGACAAATGAAAATGGAAACACAGTTTTCCAAATATATGGGATATAGCAATCGCTGTTCTCAGAGAGATGTTCATAGTGACACAGAGCTACTTCAAGAAATAAGGTAACTCTAGATAATCCAATTTTTACCAAAAAGAACTAAAAAAGAAGAAAAAACAAGGCCCAAAGTTAGTAGAAGGAAGGAAATAATAAATATCAGAGCAGAAATAAATGAAATGGAGACTAAAAGAAGGACAATAGAAAAGATCAATGAAACTAACAGCTGGGTTGTTTTTTTTTTTGAAAGGATAGAAAAAATCAATAAACTTTATGCAGGGGGCACCTGGGTGGCTTAGTCATTAAGCATCTGCTTTCGGTTCAGGTCATGATCCTGGAGTCCCAGGATCCAGCCCCGCATCAGGCTCCCTGCTCAGCGGGGAGCCTGCCTCTCCCTCTCACTCCCCCTGCTTGTGTTCCCTCTCTAGCTGTGTTTCTCTCTGTCAAATAAATAAATATTTTTAATAAATAAATAAATAAACTCCATGAATAAAAAAAGACTCATCAAGAAAAAAAGAGGAAGGGATCTAAGTAAATAAAATGAAAAACTAGGGCGCCTGGGTGGCTCAGTTGGTTAAGCGACTGCCTTCCGCTCAGGTCATGATCCCGGAGACCCGGGATCGAGTCCCACATCGGGCTCCCTGCTCGGCGGGAGGCCTGCTTCTCCCTCTCTCACTCCCCTTGCTTATGTACCCTCTCTGGCTGTGTTTCTCTCTGTCAAATAAATAAAATCTTTAAAAAAAAAATGAAAAACTAAAGAGTGGTTGCAACTGACATCACAGAAATACAAAGAATTATAAGAAACTACTACAAACAGTTATATATCAACAAATTGGAAAACCTAGAAGAATGGACAAATTTCTACACAACCTTCAAGGCTGAATCATGAAAAAACAGAAAATCTAAATAGACCAATTAAAAATAATGAAACTCAATCAGTAATTTTAGAACTCCTAAAAAACAAAAGTCCGGGACCAGAAAGCGTCACAGGTGAATTTTATAAACATTTAAAGAGTTAGTCCCTATCCTTCTCAAACTATCCCAAAAAACTGAAGACAAAGTTTTTTTATGAGGTGAGCACTACCTGATACTAAAATCAAAGACACCACAAAAAAAAAGAAAAATTTGAGCCATATCCTTGATGAACATAGATGCAAAGATCCTCAAAAAATATTAGCAAACAAAATTCACCACTAAATTAAAAGGATCATACACCATGATCAAGTGGGAATTATTCCAGGGATGCAAGGATGGTACACCATCTGCAAATCAATCAATGTGATACACCATAATAACAAAACAAAGGATAAAAATCATATGAACGTGCTGTGATGAACACTGGGTGTTACACTTAAATGATGAATCATTGAACACTACATCAAAAACTAATTATGTACTATACAGTGGCTAACTGAACATAATAAAAAATCATATAAACATATAAATAGTTCCAGAAAAAGCACTTGACAAAAATCAATATCCATTTTTATCCTCCAGGCCAATAAGACACCATGATAGCTATCCTGTGGGGCGGAAGCAAGGTCCTTTTGGCACTGAGCAGCCCTCCTTGGGGTCCTAGCCATGAGGCCAAGAACCCGATCAAAGTGGGTCCTAGAGGGAGATCATGCTGTGGGACTGTCCAGGCCCAAGGCCGGGGTGAAGGCGGTAGCAGGGAAAGCCTGTAGCAGGAGAGCCAAACTGTAGGTGCCCCTTATCTCACTCCAGTGCTCACTCCAGTACTTGTCCTGGGTCATACCTTGAATATCCATTTATGATTCAAAAACTCCCAGCAAAACTCCCTGGTTATGGAAGGAATGCACCTCAACATGATAAAAACCATGTATGACAAATCCACAGCTAACATCATGCTCAATGGCGAAAATCCAAAAGCTTTTCCTCTAGGATGAGGAACAAGATAAGGATGCCCATTCTTGCCACTTTCATTCAACATAGCTAGGAACCCCTAGCTACAATAATCAGACAAGAAAAAGAAATAAAAGGCTTCATTCAAATTGGTAAGGAAGAAGTAAAACAGTCATGATTTACAGATGGCATGATACTATATACAGAAAACCCTAAAGACCTTCAAAAAACCATTAGAATAAATCACTTCAGTAAAGTTCCAGAATACAAAAGTAACATACAGAAATTGGTTGAATTTCTATATACTAATAATGAGCTATCAGAAAGAGAAATGAAGAAAACAATCTTATTTAAATTGCATCAAAAAATAAAATAAAATACCTAGGAATAAATTTAGCATAGTAGGTTAAAGACCTGTACTTTGAAAACTGTAATATTTTACTGATGAAAGAAATCAAAGGCAATAAAAATAAACTGACAGATATAACATGATCATGGATTGGAAGAATTAATATTGTCAAAATGTCTATCCTACCCAAAGAAATCTTCAGATTCAATGCATTCCTCATCAAAATACCAATAGTATTTTTCACAGACCTAGAACAAATAATACCAAAATTTATATGGAACAACAAAAAGACCCCAAATAGCCAAAGCAATCTTGAGAAAGAAAAGCAATATTGGAGGCATTATGCTCTCTGATTTAAAACTACATTACAAAGCTATAATTATAAAAATAGTATAGTGCCAGCACAAAATAGACACATAGATCAATGAAACAGAGTAAGAGCCCAGAAATAAACCAACGTTTATATGGTCAATCTAGACAAAGGAGGCTAGATAAACAATGGGAAAAGAGAGTCTCTTCAATAAATGGTGCTGGGAAAACTGGAGAGCCCTATGCAAAAGAATGAAACTGGACCATTTTCTTACACCACACACAAAACAAACTCAGAATAGATTAAAGACCTGAATGCAACACCTGAAAACATCAAACTCCTAAAAGAAAATATAGGTAGCAAGCTCTCTGACATCACTCCTAGTAATATTTTTTTGGACCTGTCTCCTTCTGCAAGAGCGACAAAAGCTAGAACAGACAAATGGAATTACATCAAACTAAAAAGCTTTGGCACAGTGAAGGAAACCATCAACAAAATAAGAGGGCAACCTACTGACTGGGAGAAGTTATTTGCAAGTCATGCATCCAGTAAAGGATTAATATCCAAAACATGTAAAGAACTTACACAATTTAATATAAAAAATATCTGATTTAAAAATAAGCAGAAGACATGAAAAGACATTTCTCCATAGAAGACACACAGATGGTCAACAGTCACAGGAAAAGATACCCAACATCACTCATCATCAGGGACATGCAAATCAAAACCACAATATCTCACACTGTCAGATTGGCCATCATCAAAAAGGTAAGAAATAATAAGAGTTGGTAAGGATGTGGATAAAATGGACACTCATACACTGCTGATGGGAATGTAAATTGGTGTGGCCACTATGAAAAAAATATAAGGAAATTCCTCAAAATATTAAAAATAGAACTACCATATGATCCAGTCTTTCCATGTGCGAGTATTTAACTGAAAAAAAAACCAAAACACCAATTTGAAGAGCTATATGCACCCCTGTGTTCCCTGCAGCATTATTTACAACAGCCCAGGTACGAATGCAACCTAAGTGTCCATCAATAGATGAATGAATAATGAAGACTTGGTACATATATAAAATATGAGTTGGCCATAAAAAGAATAAAATCTTGCCATTTGTGACAATATGGGTGGACCTGGAGGGTATTATGCTAAGTGAGATATGTCAGACAGAGGAAGACAAATATAAGATTTCACTTATATGTGGAATCTATAAAAACAAAACAAAGATTATATATCAATGACATCTCATTAAAGCTAGAAAAAAAAATAAAGACCCATGAATTATACAGCTGGATTAAATCCTAGACTTCCAGTCCAAGAGCTGCACACTATAAAATAAACAAACCACATTTATTTATCCTTTTCTCTAGTGACACTTAGTTTGTTTGCAATTTTCCCTACCATGAACAAATTTTAGTGAATGTCTCTGTGCCTATCCGCCTCCACATATATGGAACAGTTCCTGAGGGTATATACATCAAGTGGAATAGCCATGGAATCCTTTTCTGTTTGTTTTTTTTTTTTGAAAGTACAGAGCAGAGCAGATGTTATTTAAAATTTTCTTCTTCCCTTAAGAAACTTTTCTTTTCTCTGAGAGAATATGTGTTCCATGAAGGCAGGGAATTTTGTCTGTTTTGTTCACTGCTCTCTTCTAAGTAAACAGAATAATGTCGAGCACATGAGAGGTGGTAAGGAAGTACCTGCTGAATAGATGAATGGTTCTCAAATATTAGGCTCTGTTGCCTTAATTATGCAGACACTTTTTATACAGCCTCAAACTGTGCAAGGAGAATTCCTAGTTACTTCTCTTTGCACATTGAGAATTCTACCCAAGCCTTGGATTTACCCCCCAAAAGGGACTGGAAGAGAGGATTCATCTTGGATGTTATGATATTGGTACGTTATTGGTATTCTCCTCAAGGACTTTAAACTGGGAGGTCAGGAACAAGTTCTACAACTCAACAGCCTGAAGAGAATGGGGTGGGAGCCAAGTGACTTGGTACAGCCTCCCCTGAGTCCTGGCGTGATCTGACCTTCTTGGTGCTGCCCAACACCATGCCAACACTGAGTCTTGCCCTTGGAGAGAGTCAGCCTAACCGGACTTTACCAAGCTACGTGGCTAAGGAGACTCCAATGAAGAGTTCTCAGTCTGTCCTACTGCTCACCCTTGCCCTTACCCTTTGTGCTTCTGAAGTAGGGCATGTCCATGAGATCCAAAACCAAACTCTCGGAAGCCCCCAGGTCCAGCGTGGTCCCACTCCACTCTATCTAGAACTTCCTTTCTCTTGCATGTAAGTAGTTCCCCTCTATAGAATCTAGCAATGGTACTAGTTTTCCCCATGTTTCTATTGCTGGTCAATTCAGCCATGCTCAGAAAAGAAGGCATCAGAAGCACACCTACCTCAGTATTAACTTGTTTTTAACTGTGTTTTCCCAAAATGTCATACATCAGAACAAACAACAGAACAGTGGTTGAACAGGAAAACTGTTGCTTGAGGCTCTTTTTTGACTGTTGCTTCTATGTGAAGGCAGCTGCATCTTTGATTCTAATTGTTAAACCTCTTTTTTAGTGTAACTACTGGTGGTGGTGATGGTACATCCAATATCTCCACGTGCAAAAGAGAGGAATGGTTCTCTTGCACAGATGGAAGAGGACTTGGAGGGAGTGGCTGAAGCCCTTTTTTTCTCTCGTCTATTTCCCACAACCCATTCATTCTTTTATAACTCATTTTATGTGGATAATCTCTGCACTGTTGTGCTTTCTTCAAGACCCATGTTGATAACTGAGCTGACAACTCTTAGGAAGCTTCTGGAATTAACAGATCCATCAAATATTTAGTGATTTAAGCCTACAAGGTACCAGACCTTCTCGCAGAAGCTGAAGAGGAACTATTTCCTGATCTCATGAAGCTTACAACACATCTCTCTCATGAAGCTTACCTCCCAGTAAAAGAAACAGAAAATAAATAGGTAAGCATATGTCAGATGGTGATAATGTAGGAGCGAAAAGAAAGTCAAAGTACAGGGCAAAGAATGCTGGACAGGTGCTAATTTAGGGAGCAGAGAAAGCCTCTCTCAGAACCACTTCCTCCTATCCTTAAAAAGTGTGGAAAAAGAACATTCAAACATCCTAGTTACACAACCATACCTCAACAGTAACTCGGAAAGGCAGACGTAGATGTATTCGTTTATGAACATCTCTAGTAAGGCAAGAAAGACCACTTTGTGTATTATGAAATTTGGACTCTCAGAATCAAATGTGTGATTCTCTGATCCTAATGTCCTCACTTATAAAATGCAATCAACTATATTGTAGGGTTATTTTAAAGATCCAATAAGCCAGCATATATAAAGTGCCAGGCATACAGTTAGCACTTAATAAATGTGGGCTTTCTTTCCTTTCTCCCTTTTCCTTTCCCAGGCTCTTCCTTTGATAAAAAGTCTTGATAAAATAGCCTTTTCCCCAAGCCATACATATGGTGCAACAGAGAGCTTTTTGAAGGAACAATTAGAAATTACATCCGTTTTTCTTTATCATACTATTTCCTTAACCTATAGAACCTAGATCTCTTTAGATAATTTGGAGTGAAAACAAACAATTTCTTATTGGGTTCCTCTATAGTCTGAATGGGCCTAGAATAGTGCCATTATATAGACAAGAGTCCATTGAAATGCCACGAGGGAAGGAAGGCCCTGGATTGAATTACAAAGGTCCTATCATGTGAGTAGATGAGGAAGGGGCATGAGACCCTCCAGAGTTGGTGCTGACATCTCTCTTCAACACAACATAATCAGGATAAATATGAATACTTATTTAAAAATCTAAATCATCACCTCCCATTGTCCCCTGTGGTACCACCTTAATAAAGAAAGTGAATTCCCTGGTATGTTTTTATAGCAGAAGAAACATACCATCAATACAAACAAATAATAAAATATGGCTTTCTTACCCTAACAGTTGAAATCCAGGTAAACATCACCCTTTTAATAGACCATGTAAGTGACTGGATTTGTTGTTGTTGTTTTTAGTTAAACAACAGATCAAAACCAGCCTCATTACTCTTTCACTCCCACTAGCCTCCTCCTTTGGTGTAGAAGTAAAGGTTCTGGACTAGAAATAAGAAGTCATCTCTATGACCTTGATCAAGATGCCTCACTCTTGGAGCTTAGTGTCTTGGGCTTGGACTAGGTTGACTCTGTGGGAACTTGTTGTGTACGTCCTGAGGTTTCCCCAGGAAAACATTCCTCCCCTTTCATTTCTGTCTCTATTTCTACTGCTTCTCTAGTCATGAACCACACCTATAGTACGTTCTTGCTTGCGCTCAGCTGGTGCTCTCCCACCAGCCCCGTGGCTCCAGGACCACTGCAGTGAAGCCCCAGGACCGGGAGGCGACCTTTCCAGCAAGTGATCAGAAACACACACTGCTCTGTGGCTTCTTACTCTCCAGGCAACATTCATTGCATTTACAGTCCTTATTCATCCCAACCTCCGGAATGAGGTATTGCAAGGACTCTCAACAATGGAGAGAGGAGATTTAAAATGCACTTTAGGAAAATCATTTAAAATATAAAAGGCTAGTAGTTTCTCCAAGTAGACCTAAGTGAATAAAGATCTGATATATCAACTGATACTTTATGTACACAGACTTGGAACACTGCAAACTTTCTGTTGTCCTTGCTTTTATTTACAAGAGCCCTGGCCTCATAAGGAGTAACAGTATGATCCAAGCCTGCTGGCTAGGGGCGCTGTGGAGCCCAGGATGCTTTGGGTTCTAACTACTCACTACTTAGCTAACTTAACTGATACCCTCTTCTCCACTGCTTCCTGTATTTCACTGCGTTTGCTTGTAAAGTATACCTTCATCCTCGCTGCGGTCTAATCATTTCATCACATCAGGAAAGCATCCTCTCACTTCCTTGGAAAGCTCTAGTGCCCAAAAATAATGGAAAGGTATTTCTCTTGATGGAAAATTTCATGTATGTTGGGACATGAACAAAAGAAAAGACAGCTGTCGGCAAGCATCCTTCAAGCCTAATGAAATCCATGTCACAAACAATTTGTGATGGTGCCAAAAGGAACTGGAATATGACAAAGGATACAACATATACTACGGGGCATGGGTCTCAAACTTTGCGTTGATTGCTACATAAAGATTCAAAGAAATTCCCGGGAACTGACGGAAGGTTGACAATGTTTTTCACATATGGCCGTAAAAACAAAAGGAAAAACTACCCTCTTCTATTGCCGTTTCACTGCATTTCATTTCAGATGGACAATTTCATGGTGTAGCAACGCTGTGGACTATTAGTCGGCCATAAAAAGTAATGAAGTCCTGATACAGGCTACAACATAGATGAACCTTAAAAACATTAAGCCAAATGAAATGTCAGAAACAAAAAGACAAATATTGTATGATTCCATTCACATGTGGTATTTAGGGTAGTCAAATACATAATGATGGAAAGTAGATCAGAGGTTACCAGGGGTTGAGGAGAAAGGGGGATGGGGAGTTCCTGCTTCATGGGTAAAGTTTCTTGAAATAGATACTGGTGATGGCTGCACATCATGTAATTAATGCCACTGAATTGTACACTTAAAAAATGGTTAAAATGGCCCCAAAGAGGGCATTTTCACACACACACACACACACACACACACACACACACACACTGTGCAAAGCACAGAAGTAAACACATCATCCACAGAAGCTTCCACTGCTTTGAGAGGAAAGAACAGATCCAGATGAGTTTGTCAGTCCAGCTGTGGAAACAGATACTGTGGCAGATCTCAGCAGATGAGAGCAAAAGGACCTTGGGATTGGAACCCTACTTCTTCTGTCAACTGGGTACTTCTTTGTGCAGGTTTTGGTGTTCCCCATGAGCTGACTCGGAGTTTACCCAACCAACACAGTCACTGATTCAAACCATGCACTTCAGTCAAGCCATTCTCTTCACCAGCTGAGGAGTCCACCCAGCTGTCTCCCATCTCCATCTCCTCATTCATGTTGCTAGCCCTTTCCTTTGCTCAGCCACATCCTCCCCATCTTCAAGGCCAGCTCAAGAACCATTTCACATGGAAGGGACGATCTCTCACCCATACTTTTCCTACCTTCCTGATCATCCTCAGTGACTTCCCTGGCCCTGAACAGCAATAGCATATAAAATATTCTTCCCTGTTAGAGCTTACTTACCCACAGCAGCGTATGGATTATTGTTTTCCATCTGCTAGTCTTTTGTAGGCTCCCTTAATCTTATTTACCAAGCAAGTACTAATAGTCTTTTAAGTACCCAACAAATACTATTATTGTTGATTAGCAAATAGTAATTAACAATAGTTGGTATTTATGTAGCCCCTGCATTCCACAGTGCTTTCACACATATAATTATGGGATCATTGTTTACCAGTCTCCTAAATCCACACAACAAACTCATCGGTGAAATATTAGCTCTATTTTAATGAAAAACAACCTGAAGTGTCAAAGAATCAAGTGGTCCTTGCGATTTCATATGTTAATTAATAAATTAATTAATATTATATTTAATAATTAAAATTAGTCTTGTGCATTAAAAGTGTTCCTAATATATGTCCAGCTGAGAATAAACCTAGGAAAAAGACTTTTTATGTAGAAAATGACACATTTTGGGACGCCTGGGTGGCTCAGTTGGTTAAGCAACTGCCTTCGGCCCAGGTCATGATCCCGGAGACCCGGGATCGAGTCCCACATCGGGCTCCCTGCTCGGTGGGAAGCCTGCTTCTCCCTCTCTCACTCCCCCTGCTTGTGTTCCCCCTCTGGCTGTGTTTCTCTCTGTCAAATAAATAAAATCTTTAAAAAAAAAAAAAGAAAATGACACATTTATTTTGTTATTTAATAATGTTTTGTGACAATCTGAGTCTATTTAGCCAAGCTATTTCACAAAACTATTTTAAACTTTATTCTTTAAAAGATTTTATTTACTTATTTGAGAGGGAGGGAGGGAGGGAGGGAGGGAGGGAGAGGGAGAGAGAGAGAGAGAGAGAGAGAGAGAGAGAGAGAGAGAGAATATGAGGGAATGAGCAGGAAGAGAAGCAGAGGGAGAAACAGAAGCAGACTCCCTGCTGAACAGACAGCCTGATGTGGGGCTCCATGAGATCATGACCTGAGCTAAAAAAGGCAGACGCTTAACCAACTAAGCCACGCAGGCACCCCTATTTTCAGCTTTAAAAAATTAACAAGTAATGAGTATTTGTTATAGAAAAATAAGAAAATAAGTCAGGGGGAAAAGTCTACAATCCCATTATTTAAAGTCAACAACTACTAACGTATCTTTTGACACGTTTGTCTATGACTATATGTAGACCCCGCATTCCTTGAGTAGAAAGTGGAATTTTTGTATAGAGAGATAGATAGCTTTGCTAATAGGCTTTTTAACTTAATGTGGGGGGGATGAATATATTTGCCTGTCAAATACATCTATGTTCCCATTAATGACTGCATGACTTATAAGTTAATCCTCTATTTTTGTATGTTTAGGTTGACTCAGATTTTTTATAGCATATAGAAAAGCTCTGTGATGAACATTTCTGTCTTCATGCACTTGTCCAATTATTGCCTTAGAATGAATTCCTGGAAATAGGACTTACAAGTCAATGGTAAGAAACTATTTTTGAATTTTTTTTTCATGAATCAGAGGTGATAAAACAGATTTACGTGCATGCTAAGTTTTTAGTACTCTGGTATACTCAAAAAATTTTTAACCAGGTAAAACTGTTTTTTAAATATGTCCAAAGAATTTAAATAGATGGTTTCAACATCCCAGCCCCTTCAAACCATAAAAATATATAGATGAAAACACAGAAATCTAACATTGATTTGGAAGACAAGACATATCCTAATTTCAATAACACTTTTATTATTTCTTTAATCAAATGAAAAAAAGCAGAAAAGAGGAACCCACATTTGTAAAAACGATCTCCTCCAATTTTTAAAAACTTTTTTTTATTTTTCTGATTTAAAAAAATACATATTCGTTATAGTAAATTTAGAAAATACAGAGAATAAAGAAAATACGAATTTCCCAGAATCCAACAATACATCAGAGAGCCTTACAGTTTTACTACTTTCTCCACATGCATACTTTTTAACAACTTGCCATTCTCCTCCTTTGCCACACTGACCCACCAGAAAGGAGGGGAAGGCAGGTCCTTGAGGGCCACGGGCCGGTGATGTCCGCCACACCATTTCATCCTCACCGAACGGTTCCCTCCTCGCTGAGCTGTGGCCTGTTTCCCTTCTTACTCCCCAGATTGCTACACAAAAGCACAAGCCACCCCTCCACCCTCCCAAAGCAAGGCCAAGGCTCCTCTGCCTCTAGAACTCCCAACCAGAGAAATAACAAAGTCATCCTCCCGCTGCCTGCTGCATTTCAGAGTCAGGCTTCTCCCCCGGAGCACCTTGAACATTTATCTCAGCTGATCAACATCTGAAGCAGCAACTAATACCTCATAAAATGTACACAGCACTTTAAAGTTTAGCAAGTTCTCTCACACACATTTTAACCTCTGGGAAAGTTTTCTGAAATGGACAGAGCAGATGTCCTTGTGTAACAGGGAAGGAAACCGACATGCAGAGGAGCCAAGCGAAGGTCATAGATAGCAAATGGCTGAGTTTGAGTCTGAAGCCATAAATTGACTCCAAAGTCAGAACTCATTACCTAGCCACTGTTAACAAACCCTTCTTAAGACTGACAACTAGAAATTAAGAGCCAGAGGATCTTCAGTAAATCATCTAATCTAATCCCTTCTTAGTATTCACATATAAGGAAAATAAGTCGCAGAGAAGCTAGGTGATTGCCGAAAGTCACCAGCTTTCATGATGAAGAGGCTCTAAAGGCACAATCTTCAGACTCCCAGGCCAGTGCTCACGCCAGTCGTCCCTAGAGAGATGTTCTTTATTAAGCTGGTCTCTCATCCGGTGTCTTCTGGTTAGCCAAATGTCAACCAGGAATTAGAATCCTAAAAGTGTAGAATGTTAGAGCCAGAAGGGACCTTCAAGACTACCCCGGCCAACCCACTCACTTCACAGATGAGGAATCTAAAGTCCAAATCCCATAGCTTTTGACGTTTGGTTCTATGCACTTCTCTTCCACTCATCCTATCACTTCCCTTCTGTGTAGTGAAAAACAAAATCTGGCCAAAGATTTTACTTCCTTATTTGACACTCTGTGTGCCACAGGCCACAGATCAGCAAAATCAAACTGAAACTAAACAGGACTTGAATTCAGAAGCTACTTCGTTTGTAGCAGATGTACCCACCAGGGCTGTTTTCACAAACTATCCAAGTTCTGCCGGCTCTAAGCAGGCTCCCCCACTCTCCACCCTCCACCACCCAAACCAGAGAGAAGGCCTACTGAAATCCGTGCGTGTTAGGAAAGGGTACCAATGACACTTTGGAAGTCACCACCCCTTTAATCTATGAAAATGTAGCAATACTGTTCCGCTAAAGGCTTTTACTCCACAAATGAGGCAGGAATCCGAGTTAAAACTGGCAGCACATCACCGGAGCTGCCACAGTTGGCTGACCCCGGTGGACTCAGACCCTGCTCCCACCATTTCTGTGTGCCCCCCAAATCAGCTCCTGAACGCCGGCTAACCTTGATTCTTCTGCAGCAGCTCCATGGGTCTATGGCTAGCTTTCCTTCTCTAATGAGATGGAAAGTTCTTTGAGGGCAAGAGACTACTTCTATCACCCCTGGCTTCAAGAAACTTGAAGAAGGATAAACGAAACCTTGTGTAAAACCAAGCGCAGTCGCAGAGGGGTAAACAGGAAGCCAAGGGGCCCAGAGGACGAGCATCTACTGGTGGGGAGGGGTAGCGGCTGGGTAAGGTAACAGATCCGAGTCTTAAAGGGCTGGTGGAATCAGTCGGGCAAAGGTGGGCGGAAGGCAAAGCCCGGCAGGCGGGCCAGCGTCAGCACAAGCAAGGAGAGAAACAGTTCAACGTTGCCGTGGCATCGAGTGCAAGGCGGGGAGTGGTGGGAATTGAGGCTGTAGCGGTGGGCCCAGCAGGAAGGCGGCAGGCAACAAGCCCGCGTAATTCGCGCTGACCTGTACCGGGAGAGCAGCTTACGCAATTCGCGGGTAAACGAATTTGGGCGCCCATGGCGAGGCTCTGTCAATGACCGCCGCGCCAGCCCCCTCCCCCGTGCACCTGTGCGCCTTCGCAGCTGCCAAAGCAAACGCACGGCTGCCTCGATCCGCTAGGTTGTCACCGTGGGCCGCACGCCCCCCCCCCCCAGCCACGACCACCGCTGCCTCGGGCCCCCCGCCCCCCTGGCCCTCTCGTTTCTCCGCTCTGGTTTAAAACGCCTGTTGACGCACTGTGGCGGGTGCCTGCGCGCCAGCGGGCGGCCCCGCCGTTTTCTCTGCAGTTGTCACGGGGGTTCCTGAAGAATCCCTGCGGGCCTCCCGACCCCGGGCTGCGGAAGCCGGGGGCGGCCAAGGCTCCCTCGGCCCGGCTGGCCCGGGGCCTGGCACGGTGGCAGGGCAGGGGCCAGTGCCATCTGGGGCTTGCGCAAGGCGCAGTGCCTAAATCAGTCCTCCCGGGAAAGCGCAGCACGGCAACAAACAGGACGGGCCGCCGTCCTCTCCCGGCCCCGGCTCGGCGGGCACGGGGAACGGCGCGGGCTCCCCCGCAGCCAGGCTCCGGCCGGGGCCGGGGCAGGACCCGGGCGGACGCGGCGGCGGGGGGGCGCGGGGCGGAGCGGCCCCGGGCAGGGGCTCGCTCGGCAGCGGTGCGCGCGCCGGCAACCAGGCCCTTGTCATTACCTGGCCAGCGTAGTTTTCCCCGAGCCCGGGAGGCCTCGCAGGAGGTAGAGGTGTTTCCTAAAGCTGTGGCGGCGCGGAGGTGTCCCACGCGGGGGCGGTGGGGCCGGCGGCCGAGGTTTCTGCTGCTGCTGCTGCTGGAGGCTCAGCCTCCCAAAGGATTCAAGAAAACTCTCCTCCATGGGGTGGGGGCTGGCTGCGAGAGCCCTGGGTTCCCTTTCCTGAAGTCACGGTCCTGGCCAAAGCTGTTGTTTTTGTGGTTCTCCGGCCATGTGATAGATGGAGGGGCGGGCGCTCGGAGCCCAGCCCCTCCTTCCCACCCGAGCGAACCGCGCTGCGTGGGAGGGGGCGTCCCTACCTGGAAAGCTGGGGACGCTGGGAGACTGGCAGCCAGAAGACCCGGGTGACGCTCCCCACCCCCGGACCCCCGCCCCTTTCGCCCACCCCCTCCCTTGCCACTTGGTGCCCTTCGCCCTGAGGGGAGAAGGCCTGCCTGGTGGGACATAGTTACTTACCGGGCCGCCATGGAAGTCGAGCCCTCTGCAACAGCCCTCCTCCACCCCACCCCCCACGGCCTAGACCTTGAAAGTGAAATAATCTTAGTCGACGATTAAAGAACGTGAACGGCATTTAGAATAGTAACAGTAAAGTCCATTGTCTTCCCCAGTTTGTGAGCACCAATATCTGGCTAGTGTCCCAGCGGCTAATACTGCTGTCCCTGGGCCTGTATTATTTCTTTATTCTTTTTTTTTTAATCCTTCTTTAGCCTGCCAAAAATATTCTTAGAAAGCTTTGTTGCTTCTACATAACTTTAAATCTCATCAGAAAAAGCACCCCTTAAAACTCAGATACAGTAGTAGCAAAAATGAGGTCTCATGAGAAGACCTGTACTGCCCAGGAACTTGCTCCGCTGCCACCTGAGAAGACACCGCCTCTCTGGAAGGATTTCAGCTCCCCGGGGAAAGGAGCAGTCTCCTGAAATCATTTATAGAGAAGTATCCAGAATTAAGTTCTGAGTTCCAGGAACTCGTGAGTGCCAGTTGCTTGATCACCATAGCACTCTCTGATATTTCACACTCAAGAGTGTGATAGACTGATGCTATTTTTTGAACCAAAATTCAAGATGCATGGACCGAAAAAGACAATATTGAAAATACCATGAGGGAAAAATCCAGGATATATGGTGGCTTTGGCTATAATAATTACTGTAAAGTAATTTCATTTTGTTTCTGGCAGCTAAGGTATGAAAATTTGGAAAAGGACTTGTGAAGAAAAGCAATTTCCTTCTGAAACAAAATCCAGAGATTTCATAATAAACTTTTCAAAGAAGGGCCCAAGTAGGGAGGGGCTCTGTGCTGAGAATCGCACCTTCCCCTTAGGATTCCCCTGGAGAGTTGGGGGGTGGAATGATGACCCACTCTCCCTTGAAAATCCCATCTCAGAATCAGAGGAAGGATCTTGGCACTGCTGAGAAAACTAGAATTTCAAAAGCTTCTCTAAATATTAGGGGAAAACCATAAGGAATAGAGAATACACATGACTCATAAAAATAGTGATGCTTAAATGTAGGTATCTTCTCTTTCTATGTACCTTCTCATACTTCTTAGAGTTTTTGCCCATCCCCAAATACTACCTTTTCATTCTAGACTTGCACTGTCCTATACAGGAGCCACTAGCCACGCACGGCTATTGAGCACTTGAAATGAGGTTAGTACAAATTGAGATTAAAATACACACTGAGTAGGGGCATAAACAACGAATTTTGGAACACTGAAAAAATAAAATAATGTAGTAAAAAATAAAATAAAATACACACTGAATTTTGAAGGTTCAGTGTGACCAAAATGTAAAATATCTCAGTAATTTTATACTGATTATGTGTTGAAATGATAATATGTTGGTATGTTGGCTTAATATGTAATTAAAATTAATATCACTTGTTTCTTTTTGCTTTTTAATGCAGATACTAGAAAAGTTTAAATTAGACATGTAGCTAGTGTATTTCTATTAGTGCTGCATGAGACCTCCATCCACTTCTATTTCCTTCTACAGAGGGGGTCCCAGGCAATGTGAGATAGGGCACAGGAAGACACACAGCTTTGGGGTCTAGAGGCTGTAACCTAGGGAGTCTACGGTGTCTGGAAGATGGAACAACCTAATAGAGGCTGAGGAATATGAGTGTGCTGCTCAGAAGAAAGGTCCGAGCTAGAGACAGAGCTTTGGAAAGTTGCCCTGTAAGAAGAAGATAGACAAATAGAGCAGATAGCTGAAGAGGGGACCCTTGAAACACCAGCATTTAAGTACTGTGCCTTTGAAATGGATCTGCCGAAGGACAGTATGACAGAATGATCAGCAAAGCAGACAGACTCTCAGTTGGGATGTATGGAGGCTCAGGGAAAAAGAGCTTCAAGGAGGAGAAAATGGACAGCAGTACCTGGAAGGGACCCTAGATACTTTTCCTTTCCTTCAACCCCCATATATAACTAGTCAATAAGCTCTGGATTGTTGTTTTTCTGATTTATTCCTCTAAATGACACTGTTTAAAGTTACCTGTGTATC
Organism: Spilogale gracilis; assembly: GCA_004023965.1. NCBI lineage: Eukaryota > Metazoa > Chordata > Mammalia > Carnivora > Mephitidae > Spilogale > Spilogale gracilis. The sequence goes on along the minus strand of PITA01003667.1, from coordinate 16,621 downwards.
TCTTTCCCCCCACTAGACTGTAAGTAGGAACAGGGTCACCCTTGTCACCCCAAGATCTAACATCACAGCCTGACATTCAGGAGGTACTCAATAATTATAGGTAGACCTGAACTACTTTCTCAATAGGTAAGTGTGATCTTGGGATTTACTAAATATTAAGAATAAACCAAGATCATGGTAATGTCAGGTATGGAATAAACAGTACACATATCGACAGACCTCAGACACAGCTTGCTATGAGCTGTATTCAGATCGTTGCAGGTTCTCTCTAGGTGGCAGCCTCCTTAGATCTGGGCTACACCTGAGTCAGAGGATCCCTGTGATAAAGTCCTTAGTGCCCTCATTTCATCCAGCCAACTTTGCAGCTCTGGCGTTCTGTTCCATTTCTTGCTCATGTGAAGACCAGCGCAATCTTACTTTGCTGCACTAGAAACCATCACCATGACAGACGGAAAGAAAATTATAAGTCATTTCCGGCAAATGAAGAAACATTCAAATGTTTCTCTAATTACTACTGTTTAAAAGACATGCAAAAATGGGGTACATATGAAGAGCTAGTGAAAACCAGGAAATTAGCCCTCAAACCTACAGCTCCACATAACCCAGGATTTGGAATGCATAATTATAAATCAGCCCCGGGGTTCTACTCCAGGGTGCCAAGATGGCAGAAAGTCTGAGACCAAGATGGAACTTCCGAAGCAGTCTAACCAAAGATGTTTGAACACAGTAGAAGCAGTTAGAACACGTAGGCGCAGCTTTCCCAAAGCTCGCTAATCCTATGTCTTTTCTTCCCCTACCAAAATTTTTCTGAAATTTTTTCCTCAAAAACATAAACCAGTCTTTTTCACATACATCCTCCTCTTGTTACATGTGAGTGGCATAAATTGAAAGGACCAGAAGGAAGTCTAGCTGTGTGTCCACCTGTGTATCCACTTGCACCTGCTGCCACTTTCTGCACGATCTGACCAGAGACAGGACTTGTCCTCCTCTTTATCCCTGGCTCTTCCCTCATCCTTCCCCTAGAAGCCAGATGGAGGCTGCAGGAAGCTAGAAGGAGTTAGGGAAAGGGGGACAAGGAAAGAGAAGTGATGCAGCATATGTATGCCTACTTGGCTGAATTGACAGGCAAAATACACAGGACTCTGGTGGCCTGGGAGAGGTCTGCCATGTGGAATGCTCTCTGGACAGGCCGGATTTTGCTCGCTGATCCCACCTGCTTCTGCCTCCCATAATCCATCCTGTATTCTTTTTAGTGCCATGCTCCTGCCCCAAGGTGAGGACCGTATCTTCTTTTCCACAGCGCCTATTTCTCACCGTGCACAAGGGCACTTAAGGACTATAAGCTTTAAAGCCTGGGAGGAAGAGAAAGGAGTCCCAGCCCATTTTTCTAAAGTTCCATTCTGGAAATTAGGGCAAGATAATAAAGACAGAGGCTGGAGAAAGCTGGGGACATTCTGGAACCCAGGCACTAGCCTGGAGAGATGGTCAGCTGGTTTGCATCAGTACAGCACAGAACTGGTCACTACTCGTGCCATAGTCACTGTTAAATATTTATAATATTACCCTGGGGTAAGGCATAGCAGTGTGCATGTGTCACACAGCGTAGTCTTTAGAAACCCATAAATACTTCCAATGAAGGTCCCTACGAAAGCAAGTCTTTGCCAGATGCCCGAGTCCCCTCTGCCGGTGTTTATGCCTCCACAATAATACCGGTCATTCTTCCCTGAAATCATCCCATCCTTGGTCAAAAGCAAGTCCAGTTTCACAATGGCTTTAGGAGCCTACAGAGAAAGAACCAGACTCTGGAAGAGGTTGAGCAAACACTGAAGACCTGGTCTCCATCCAGAACGACCCACGATCTGGTAGAAAGATGAAACTATAAAGCTGTACAAAATGAGCATAAGGGAAAAAATAAAGCTATTTTAAATAAGGTCCTTAATTCCCAATAAAGATGGCAGATGGAACACAAATATTTAATTGCCACTCCTTCTTTGAAACCCAACTAAAATGTCGGGGGGGGGGGAAGGTTGTTTTGTTATTGTATTTAAGCATAAACTGTAAGAAAAAAGGAAGATTACAGCAACAAAATTTTGAAAACTGAAGAGCAAAGGCCAAGTGTTAATTTGGAAAAACAAACAAACAAAAGGGGCGCCTGAGTGGCTCAGTTGGTTAAGCCACTACCTTCAGCTCAGGTCAAGATCCCAGAGCCCCGGGACTGAGCCCCACATCGGGCTCCCTGCTCAGCAGGAAGCCTGCTTCTCCCACTCTCACTCCCCCTGCTTGTGTTCCCTCTCTCACTGTGTTTCTCTCTGTCAAATAAATAAATAGAAATCTTAAAAAAAAAACCAACCCTGAATTATAGAAAGCCATGAGTCAACACAATTGACCCTGCATAACTCCTACAATTCCAGGAACTAGAAGATTTGAGGCTAGAGGTGAGGCTTTAAACAAGAAGGTCAGTTGGAATTCTGTTTAAGACACAAACATCCAGAGTCACACAACTGTCCACCTCCTAGAGAAGCGTGGAGGTTTATTCCCTGGAGATCAGACAGGCTAGGGGGAAGTAGGAGGGGCTCCCTTTCCAAAAACAGAGACAGTAAGAAAATGCCTACATGTTGGACAGTGGGTAAGCACTCCTCATTTCTATTTTTCAAATATGAATTCTCATATTTGAAGTTTGTTAAACTAAACAGTTTTTAGACTAAAACAGAATTTAAAAAGATAGTTACCTGTAGTATAGTGCAACTCTCATCATCCCTAACCAAGATCCTTGAGCTCAGAACCACTTCAGAACTCAGAAAGAGTGTGTATGTTTGTTGTCTATATACAGGATGTGTGTTTGTGTATATATAACCTTATATTCTGAGTGGGGGCCGGAATGAAATATATGAATGGTCACACTAGGTAGGAGAAATAAGGAATAAAATTAAAAAATTAAAATTATCCTAGTAGAGTCAAGTTTTGCTCCCAACTTAGTTTCAATGCCAAACATTTAAGAAACAAAACAAAACAAAAACAACCTTTGATTCAAAGCTTTTTGGATTTCAGAATTTTAGAAATGGGATCACAGACCCATACTTGAATATAAGGCCTACCCTTCCCATCCTGATGCGATTTTTAAACTACTAAAGTTTTCTGCACCTTATTTTCTTCTAGTCAGCAAATTAAAGTAGGGCAAACATCTTCAAAATTAGATAGTAAAATGTTCAAGTTGTTACCTCTTTTGTTGATTTTTTTATTATTCAGATAACTAATCAAGAACGGTTGGAGAGATTATCCAAACCAATGTTGGTATCCCACAAGTGTATCGCTGAAAATAACCCTTCTGGTGGGTACTGAGCCCTCTTCCTTGATGGTTAGGATCCTCAACAGCACCAGGGAGACCGAAGAACTCACTACAAACAAAACACAGGCCAAACAAATCCAGACAAAACAGTAACTGAAACAGAGTCTGCTGTCAGTTTCTCAGGCTCTTCCCTATTTATGCCACTCCCCTGTCATCTAGGCCTTTACTCTGTCCCTACGGTCCCCACCCCTGCCCGGTCCTGTTCTATCTGAGAGGGTCAGTCTCCCTCACACTGCCCCACCTCCTGTCTCCAAATCCAAACCTGTTCTCTGTCCCATTCCCTGAGGATCCAGCTATTTACATGAGAAAGTTAATAATAAATACACTAACTCATGCAACTCTGTTACCAAGTTCATTGAGTCAATGCCTTACTCTCCTCGATAACACAATTTCTGTTCTGCCTGGGACATTTCAAAGACAATGCTTTAACCAAGGAGGTATTTAAAGAAAGGGAATTAACCCTTCTAAGAGCCTATTATTTTTCAGGCACTATGTTAAGTACTTTGCACAAGTTGTTTCGCTAATCTTCATGTAATGTTCCCATGACAGATTGCTATTATAAATCTATTTTTTTTACAGGTGGAGAAATCCAGGCTCCAAGAGGGTGTCTTGCTTAAGGTCAGAGAGCCAGCCAGCAAGAGCTTCAAGCTGGTAACCCATCCTCCTTCCAGCACTCTGCCCACCTCCTTCCCCAGGGGACAGGAAAAAATCCTGGTGACCAGCAGGAAGAGGATTTGGAAACAGGTCGGGACTTGTGGGTCCTAGAGCCAACCACATTCTCTTGCTATTTCCCTCTGTTCATTTCTGTCTACCCCTTGTAGCCCATTAATCAGTAAATTATGCCAGACACAAAACAGGGAGGCATGTTCTCATTATAGTTGTAAAAAAACCCCACAAAACCTGTACATAGCTACAGCGTTCATAAAGCTCTCCCACAAGAAAAGATTAATAATTAGGGGTGACTGTTCTGTAGGAGAAGAGCAGAAGGCAGTCTAGCACAAATGTGGAAGACGAATATAAAAATCAAAAGTATCATCCAGAAAGTGTTCTTGACACAAAACATCCAAATTTAACAGATGGAAAGGACTGCCGAATTGGCCACAGCCAAATCCGTTCATGCTGGCTGCCCTCGAAGCCCGAAGCCCGTACCGGTGTCCCAGTGGGGCTGCCTCATGGACGTGGGTCCCAACATAAACTCCATGAGGGCAGGACTATTTTCACTGTTAGAGCCTCCGGGTATAGAACACTGTCTTTAATTGAGGCAACTCAAGAAATATTTGTTGAATGAATAAGTGAATTTCTTCACCTGCTTTCTCTGAAATTGCTCATGGCCCCTTCTTATCCCTTCTTAGACTACATTTATCCCACATTTCCTAAGGGTCCCTCTAAATCTCAGCCACTTCTCCCAAACCTTTAGTCCTTCTCCTCCTTGCAGAAGAACCAGGTTTAAAAGAAACAAAAACATTTTTACTGGGTATATGTGTCTATCTAGCTGAGAAACGGAAACACAGAGAACTCTTAGAAATAAGATTAAAAGGAAGAAAGAAAACATATGGTAAATGCAGAGTGCATTCAATTCTTATCAAATGCAGACATATAGACACTAAAATCATAGCAGCTGTGTTTATTTCATAATTTAGGCATTTGAAAAAAAGTGCAATGTGTTTATTTTAAAGTCAGCTTGATGTCAAGTTTAAAATATAACGTGAATCTGTCTACATGTTTTACCTCCTTTCCTAGAGATTTTTTAAATATTTAAATATAACCTATATTCCTAATTCCCAGCTCTCATCACACTACTATCCGGGGCAGAGGGGTGGGGTGGTAATCCCTCATAAATTCTGTGTGTTGACAGAATACTCTAAAATATGTTCTAACCAAGAAAGCTGGAAAATAAATTTGGTAACAACCATCTAAGCTTTGTTTTATTTCACAAAAAGATCTACATTTAAAGGAAACGGAAAATCACATGTGCGATGGCACACGGGGTTGCTATGGCAACAGACTACATTTTTTATATTTACTCTTCAATTGGGGTACATTGAGCTATTACAACCAAATAATGTCAACAGCCACTTCCTTCTGATCATACAGAGGTCTCTAGAATAAGTTGTACTTACCATTCGGGAAATTCTTATTTTTAACCGATCTTCTTCTGTCTTTTCTAGAAAGTATAATTAAAATACACATAATAAAAAAATTACACCTAATAGTGATCAATACTTGGCATTGGGGTTAAGTTTGCATCATCATTTTACTCACATAGGAACATTCTCAAAATGGCAAAAGAAACCTAACCACAAATGTCCATTTAAACATTTAAAATATTGGGATTATATATGAGTGTGTGTGTGTGTGTGTGTGTGTGTGTGTGTGTGTGTGTGTGTGTGTGTGTTCAGAAAGCAGTAAGTTCTCCACTGGAATGAAAAAAATAAGAAGTCTAGAAAAATGTATTTGGTTTTACTAACTGGGCACACAAAACAAATATACTTTTCCCACAGCTGTGCTTATACAAACAGTTAAGAAATATGTACTATCCTGAGCTATATAATTTTATGTTTTACTAAACCTTGCTTTTACCATCTATCTCATAATGTACCCCTAGCACTGCCTCTGGGAACATTTAAATCACTATCAACTAATGTCAGAACTCTCTCCCCCACTACATTATATAGTGCACCGCCTTTTCCAGAATTTCTATTACCTTTCTAACCTTCCCCACTAGTCTTCCTCCACCTAACTGGGAAATTAACAGCCCTGTCAGAAGAGTCACATCTCTCACTATGGACCAACAGAAAACACCAATAATGAGGTGCTTTCTAGTCAAGCAAATACGAATCTGATGTGTAGCTGTTTCTCTATCATAACAAGATAAGACTGAGGGCTGGACAGGAGAAAAGATGTAATGAAGAAAGGGCTATCCTAAACTGGGCACGTCAGCCATCCATAGTAGGCCCTTACACCAGCCTACACTACAGTAGGGTTGGGGAATTAAACACAACTGTCTCTTAGGGACGAACTGAAAGAACATATATTATCCACCCATCCACATAGAGCCCTTCTCTAATTTAATATAAGGGATGTAGCCCTTCATATTATGTTTAGTCATCAGGTTTTCTCCAATTTGTGTGTGTGTGTGTGTGTGTGTGTGTGTGTGTGTGTGTTTTAAGGAAATCAGTTAGAGTAGGTCTTAATTTGAAAGCCATAAAAATATACCTCCATTGATGTCTTCCATTGTAAATAGATCATCTTCAGTGTCTTCCAGTCCAGGGAAACCACACGGTCATCAGGCAACAAAGTTTCTGTGAAAATAAAAGGGAACAAATTTCATCTCTAATGTCATGAAGATGTTTACCCTAAGTGTGAAGATATGCAAACATGACATTTAGACTGACATAATGGTAAAAGCCTGGTTTGGAAGCTATTTCACTGATGGCTAAAGCAGGAGCTAGTTTGTCTCAGGGCTTTATTAGTAAACACTATCCTGACTCAATGAAAATGCTTATGTATACATATAAAATGATATGTATCATAGCTCAAATTCTCATTAAGTACAAATATATATATCAATAATACATACATATTATATAATAACATATATATTATATATGTAATAGCTTTAAGTGTTACTGTCACAGGATACAGGATTTAGGTAGCCCTCTTTTCCTGCCCATATATAAACAGTGGAACTGTAGCCAGCTCAGTCTTCTTGCAAACTGTTCCTTCCACCTAAGACTGGGGGGTAAAATCCTCACAATTAAGATGGTCACAAATAAGTCCAAACGGATATGTACATATCAGCCCTCCCAAACCACACAAAATATTTTTCCTAAACTCACATATCCCTGACAATATAGGTAGTTTGGTTTCTTCAGGCCTGCATGTGACTTTACTGGATAATGCGTCCTAATACTAGGATTCATTTGTGTTCCCTGCCTCATTTCCAAGGCCGCTAGCCCCAGATACATCAGAGCCTCACCTGTCCAACCTGGCCAAACAAATCAGCATTCAGTTTCCACTTACACTTTTCTCCTCTCCTTTTTTAAGCACCTGCCATATCCAAACATGAAATTCTTCCCTATATTTTTCTTTTCAGCCACATTTGTGTAAGAACTGCTTATTATTCACTTCCACATTGAAGTCATCCCCCCAAAACCATAACCCCATATTCTTGTCAACAATTCCTTAAGCACTGCTAACTTCACTCATAAAATATTCATAAGCTTGTCATTTATATTTTCTATGTGCAATAATTTTGTTTGGTGTTAGTCTTGTCTCCCCATTTAGAAGGTAAGCTATTTGATGAATGAGGTCTATTTCCTCTAGAAAGCTTTCCAAGGCTTAATTAATGGATGCTTGATCATTATTGTTGATTATGATGGTACTGTGCATTCAAGGAAGGAGGAGGTTTAGAATCTCTTCACACCAGTGCCTTCATGCTTTCTGATGCTGATCTAAGGCAGTGATTGTTAATCTTTTTGAGCCATACGCTGCCACCCCCTCACCCCTGCCCCAGAAGCTGATAAAATCTATGAAGTGTCTCAGAAAAATGGTCCAGAATGACACAAAATTTTTTGCATATAATTTCAAAATATGGACCAGGACTAAGATGCCTGATCTAAAATGATTTCACTTATCATTTAAAATTCCCCATAGCAAATGCTGTTTATTTTTTTTTAATTGGTGTATTTCTTCAGTGAATCTAGAAGGATAGCATATTGCAGCAAACTGTTTGAGATGTGATTATAGGCAAAGTTCACAAAAATTATAAACATAATGCTAGAACCTAAGAGCAGGTTAATAATTGTGATCTCTCACCCTGAGACTTAGTCAATCTCGGGTCTGGGTTCTGGGGACCAGCTCTGTCCAGAACAGCAGAAATTTAGGAGCAAAGTAAAAATCTCTGGAAGATAAACTGTGAGACAAGGGCAGGGCCCAGGGACTCAGTAGGTACAGAAAAGAAAGAATGTCAGGAAGATACAGGAGAAGAGTGGGGACTGGAGCTTTACCTTTCTGGCTCTTGTAGTCCTGTCCCTAAGAAAGGGGACACATTTAACTCCAGGAAATCACTGACACTACAACTGATTTACAGATAAGGAAAAGTAAGGATATGTATTCCATTTCCTGTGTAAGACATGTAGCATCTTAAATATGATTATTATTTAGAAGAAATTTACTTAGAATTTTACTTAGAATGTTACAAAAACATTTTCATAAGGTTAATCACAGGTGGGTTTTTCATTTCCAAAAACAGCAATAGCCAGAAGGAATCTTTCAAGTCAAGCACTCAGACTCCTTAATCTTCTTTTCAGTATCCTTCTTCAGATAGTTTTAAAACTTAAACTCAAATTATTTCAGATATTTTTTCATTTAATATTCACTCTTCTCTCCTCTTTTACTATTCTATCTTCGAGTCATACTATAAATGAGAAAGAAAAGGGTCATGTGCCAAATAAAGGAAATGTATAAAATAGATTCAAAAGAAAAGTAACCCCGGGCGCCTGGGTGGCTCAGTGGGTTAAGCCTCTGGCTTCGGCTCAGGTCATGATCTCAGGGTCCTGGGATTAAGGCCCACATCTCTGCTCAGCAGGGAGCCTGCTTCCTCCTCTCTCTCTGCCTGCCTCTCTGCCTACCTGTGATCTCTCTCTGTCAAATAAATAAATAAAATCTTGAAAAGAAAAAGAAAAGGTAACTCATCTCTATTTATTACATAATTACTGTTTGGCTGCCTCATCCTTCCCAATGTCTATTTATATTGAGAGTCCAAGAATTCTAAGTATTTAAAGACATTTAAGACGACCACTCCAAGGGCGCCTGGGTGGCTCAGTGGTTAAGCCTCTGCCTTCAGCTCCGGTCATGATCCTGGAGACCTGGAATCGAGCCCCCGCATTGGGGCTCTGCTCGGCGGGAAGCCTGCTTCTCCCTCTCTCACTCTCCCTGCTTGTGTTCCCGCTCTAGCTGTGTTTCTCTCTGTCAAATAAATAAATAAAATCTTAAAAAAAAAAAAAAAAAAAGATTGCCAGTTCTCTAGGTCGAGGCGTGACTCTGAAAACGGAGCACCGTTTGCCATGGTCCTCTACTTCCACTGCTGAAAAGCATCACAAGATCAATTAACTGCATGAAATCACTAACACAAAGTAGAAACACCTCAAAAAATTACTCCTATATGTTAAACTAAACTTTTTATTTGAAGTGAATAAACATAATTTACCCATTGGAACTCCAGGGGATCCAAAAAACTTTACTAGTTGAAAGGCAAATCCTTGTGATAATTGCAGCTCAAGGGACTCGAAGCCAGTGCTTGTTAAATCTTGGTTCTCTTCGGTTTGCAAGAACTGTAATGGCTTGTGTTCCTCCCACGTCTTCAGCTTCTCATCAAAACTTTCATTTAAAAAATGATGATCAGAAGTGACCCTAAAAGAGTACAAAGGATCAGGATGACTACCTAAAATTTCTGAAGAACCAAACCCTATGTCACTTAGTTGGTTATCTACTCCTGTTTGAGATTTGAAAGTCAAAAATGATTTCTTGCTTGTAAAAGATACCATCTGAAAGCTAGATGTATACTGTAGCACAAGAGAAGGAATAGGGTTTTTGTAAAAATATACCGAGTGTCTATTAAATGGCAGGTAATGAGAATAAGATGGTCTACCAAGATTTAGAGGAGGATCTTTGATAACATCAAAGTAAAACCATGATGGATGATGATTCAAGGTCATAAGTTTTTGTGTAGTCTTCTCTTTATTATTTATTTCTGAAATTCTATCTTTTTCTTCTTCCAAAATAATTTTTAGTCCATGGCTTTCTGCTAATAAGCCACATTCAGCTCTTCCTTTTACACTGATATGACTCTGTGCCAGTAAGTTAAAGTTTGGTGCCAAATTGAAAATCCTTTTCTCTCTCCTTTTCTTATTCTTTGTTAAGTGTAAGTCACTCTTTGGGATATCCAGTTTAGGCAAGCAGCGTCTAAAGACACTTGTTTCTGTTGCTGTGACTGAATCTGTATTCTCAGTTGAGGGTGACAAATGTTCATTTTCTATCAATAGCTTCTCCTCTACCACTGTTTCTGGACTGCTTCCTGGTACTGAAGTTTCTTCAGAAGTGGAGATCAAAGTAATCAATTGTCCTCTGCTGTCTGGAGAGGCCAGTTTTTGCCATCTATCTTTCTTTGGTCTTTGTTCACATATAAACTTATGAGGTCCCTCAGGCCAGCTCCCCAAACAGGGTTGTCTCTCAGAGCCCGGCTGTAATTCCTCATCAGATAGATTGTTTGGGGGAAAAGCCCAAAAATTGCTTTTAGTTGCATTTACTCCTTGTTCCTTTCTTAAACCTTTATCTGAGGTTCTGGACGCATACTTACGGCACAGAATTGTTTCATTCTGGAGTCTTTTATCTACCTTCTCTCTCTTCTGCATAAATGGGCAAGGGATGTCAGCAGATCTGTCCTGGGTGTCTGATGCTGGGGGATGCCTATTTCCAGGATGCTTTCCTACCTTTGTGCCCGAGCAGTCATCACTTGTTATGTAGAAAAGATTCTGAGTCATTGTCAGGCAAGTCACAGAGTTTTCATCTGGCATCAATGACACATTTAGAAACAAATCATTGTTTTCTTTAGGGAGGTCATTTTTTGGTGTATTGTCCAGCTCAACAACAGATACAACATTTGGAAAACTATCCTCAGGATTTACGCTTTTCCATAGTTCATCTTTGTGGCTGTTCACTAAATCTCGTTCGTGTCCCAGCACACCAGGGAAAGTGCACGCTGATTCTCTTTTGGTGTCTTCGAAGTCTTCTTCTTCACTCTGAGCTGGGTCCTGATCTCCTAGCATATGATAACTTAAGGTTCTAAATGGCTTTTCCCCCATGATTTTACTATGACTGTTCTGCTTTTTATTTCTTTTTCTGCTTCTCTTCTGTTTGGTTCTGTCGAGCCTGTGCCCAGCTTTCTTCAAATCTCTTTCTCTGAAATATAAAAGAATTAAGAACATTTATAATTTATTTGTATAACACTAGCAAACAAAAACATACTTTTATCGTGCAAAGTTACAAATCATTAGTACAAGAGATTCTAAAGCATTATGTACTTTGTAGTATATTTTTAAGTTACTTTTAAAGAGAAAAACATTAATCTTCTCAATTAAAATGAGTACACTTTGAGAAATTTACAAGTCATTTTCACTCACTTGTTTCATAAACCAGTAAGTTTATGAAAACCTCACATTTTTCTTAATAAAATTTTATTATATGTGCAAAATATTATATAAATAGCCTACCAGTAAACATCTTGGTTTCCCTAAATCTTGAATTTTGAAAACCGTAGCTGATATAGTCATAGAATGGGACAACTGTAGCAGCTTTAATAGCTAGATTTTCACTAGACATGAAAAGTTTGGCAATTAAATTGCTCCAACAAATTACAAAGAATATTTGATGACAAGCAGTAAAACCCAGTTTTGCTATACACTTCTAATTGCCCACCTGGCAGTGTTTCTAAAGGAGAGTTTCCACCACTACTGTGTGAGGGGACTGTAAAGGTGAGGGCACTTTTGGTGGTCACAAGGGCTGGGAATGTGTTACTGGCACTTGGTGCTGAGGCCAGGGATGTTTACTACCCTGCAATGCCAGGGACAATTCCACCGTAAAAAATTATCCCGCCCACAAGCACAATAGTGTTCCCACTGAGCCCACTAAAGGTTCACAGTTCTCCTTAATTGAAGGTGATCTTTTGATCCTAACAGGAAAAAGAGGACTTAGAACATTTTCTAATTTAGACTATAAAGGTCTTATCTTTTATCAGGTACTGATAGAGACAGTTGTCTCTATCAGTGGGAAGAAGGACAACAGACACAACTGCAGGGGGGAAAAATCCAGGATAGAGAACAGAAAAACAAATACACAATTAAACAAGCAAACAAACACGGAAGCCAAAAGAGATAATGAGAAAAAAATTCAGTTGATTGACTGGATGTTGGACAAAGGAACTTGTCAAATCTACCCCTGCCCCTGGCCATGCTGTCAGGCAATTTTCAATATACAGGAGCCCTGAACACCTTCGTTCTTTGTCACCTAATTGCTGCTGTCCTTGTTTACACATTCCTGGATGTTAGCATAGAAAGAACATTAGGAAATGCTCAATTACTGGGAAGCAGTTGTGATGGGACTTCTATAAAAAGGATGTCAAGTCAAGAATGCCAGCTTTGGCAGTAACTCCTCATGGTCTGTTTTAGCTAATTCCAGTGAAAGCTTTAGCAGAAGCCTAAGGTGCAGTAAGTTAATTAGACTCATAGTACAGACTAGGATGTTACTCTAAAAACAAACTTCTCTTTGCCCAGACATGAACCATCCTGTTGCAGGAAAAGAAGAAAAGGAATACACAGAGCTTGTTGTTGCCTCATTTACTGGAGTAAATGGTAATATACTGAGGACTTAAAACTCATGCCAGGGCTGCTGATTCTGTGGAGATGAAGGCACTTAACATATAACTTTAAACAGCTCTCCATAGCAAAAGGAAGAGAGCTCTAATCGATAGAAATGGGGTTACTAGATATGTATGGTTGAAAACAAAAATGTTTATAACTCCTATACTATCAGGAATTCTAATATCCACAATGTGACTCTGAAAACTGACTTTAAAAAACCACTATTCATTGTACACTTGCTATGTATTAAGACTAGTTGCTTTATATGTACTAACTCGCTTAATCTTCACAACAATGATATGCAGTAAGGCAAATGCTAGTCTTATCCTCATCTCAGAAAGGCAACTGAGAAAAGAGAAATTAAAGAATTTGCCTAGGTACAGGCACCGTGGAAAACATTATGGAGTTTCCTCAAAAAACTAACAACAGAACTACCACAGGATCCAGTAATTCCACTGCTGAGAATACTGAGAATATATCCAAAGGATATTAAAAAACTAGCTCAAAAAGTTATCTGCACTCCCATGTTCATAGCGGCATTGTTTACAATAGCCAAGACAGAAACAACCAGAGTCCCTTGAGAGATGAAGAAATAAAGAAGCTGTGGTATATGTATGTAATGGAGTATTATTTGGCCATTAAAAACAAGGAAAACCTGTCATTTACAACAACACAGATGGACCTTGAAGGCATTATGCCAGGTGAAATAAGTGAGAGAGAGAAAGAAAAATACTATATGGCCTCACTTACACATGGAATCTTAAAAACAATACAAGACAAAAAACAAAACTCATAGAAAAGGAAATCAGAGTTGTGGTTACCTGACATGGGGGCTTGGTGGAGGAGGAATTAGAGGAAGGAAGGTGGTCAAAAGGTATAAAATTCCAGTTATAAGGTAAATAAGTCCTAGGGATATAGTGTACCACATGATGACTATTGTAAACACTGCGTGTGGTATACAGAGAAGTTGTGAAAACAGTACATCCCAAGAGTTCCCATCACAAACAGGATTTTCTTTCTTTTTAAAAATTGCATCTACATGGGACACCTGGGTGGCTCAGTGGTTAAGCCTCTGCCTTCAGCTCAGGCCATGATCCCGGAGACCCGGGATTGAGCCCTGCATGGGGCTGCCTGCTCGGTGGGAGGCCTGCTTCTCCCTCTCTCACTCCTGCTGCTTGTGTTCCCTCTCTGGCTGTGTTTCTCTCTGTCAAATAAATAAAATCTTTAAAAAAAATGGGATCTACATCACATGATAAATATTAACAGAACCTACTGTGGTAACCATTTAACAACACACACAAAGAAAACCATCATACTGTATACCTTAAATTTATATGGTGATAGATGCCAATTATTTCTAGATAATAGATAACAGAACTGGAAAAAGAAAAAAGAATTTGCCCAGTGTCACATGGCTACTGGCAGGATTCAGACCAAAGCTGACTGTCTAAGAGTTCATACTCCTTAACCATCCTGCAGAACTGCTTCTTAACTTAAAAACAGAATTTTATAAAAACACTTCCCTTTTCTCACTTTCTTTTCTTCTTCCTTTTATCTTCAAATTGCCACATGTACATAAACACAGAGATATCCAGCTGGCAGGGGCTGAGTCCTTCCCACAGAAAGAGCCTTGACTCCTACTATCACCTAGTAGTGACTTGAGAGTTTTCTCTTGTCCTCTCTCTTTCTGATCAAAGCAAATGATAAACAAAACAGAAAGTGAGAGGAGGTGGTGTGGAGCAGAACCCATCTTCCTAATCAGGCTTTATGTCAAGGCTCCATATGAGCAATAGGTAGATGACCTAAAGCTTAGATAGGCAAATGGGCATAAGGGTCTTCTTCTGGAATTTATTCATTTGTCACAGGGTAGAAGTAGTGAGAAACGATCACATTCTGAATATATTTGAAAAGAAAAACAATCAAGGCTTGAAAATAAATTGGATATAGAGTATAAGAAAAAGATCAAGTGTGAGTAAAAGGATTTGGGCCTGAACAATCGAAGCCATGAAGTGGCCATTTACTGGCACATGGAAAGAAACCTGTGAGAGATACAGGTCTGGAGACACAGTTGCCAAATCAGCTGCTGCAAAGTTCAGTTCAGAGTTTGAACCAATAAGCTAATCTGTCCTTAGAGCAGAGGTTAGGAAGTGGAGAAGATGAGGCCTTTGCCAATACTCCTCAAGGATACTTTGCTTTTTGAATGGATTATAATCCGATAGCTACTTAGAGAAAAGGTAGTAGAAATGTGTTAATGTTGAAAATTCATGATACCTACAGAGACGTTAACATGTTGCCTGCAGAGAAGTTAACATGGATCACGAAAGAATGAGGTGTCTTTTTTTTTTTTTTTAAGAATTTATTTATTTATTTGACAGAGAGAAATATAGTTAGAGAGGGAACACAAGCAGGGGGAGTGAGAGAGGGAGAAGCAGGCCTCCGGCTGAGCAGGGAGCCCGATGTGGGACTCGATCCCAGGTCTCTGGGATCATGTCCTGAGCTGAAGGTAGTTGCTCAACCAACTGAGCCACCCAGGTGCCCAAAGAATAAGGTGTCTTAAAAAATAAACTATCAAGGGCATCTGGGTGGCTCAGTCGTCAAGCCTCTGTCTTCAGCTCAGATCATGATCCCAGAGTCTGGGATGGAGCTTCTGCAGGAAGCCTGCTTCTCCCTCTTTCAGCCCCCTTGCTTATGTTCCCTCTCTGGCTGTGTTTCTCCCTGCCAAATAAATAAAATCTTTAAAATAAACAAACAAACAAACAAAGAAACAAACAAACAAAAAAACAAACTATCAAAGTCTGGGAGATCAGGCAATTTATTAAGGTAGTTTGCTAAAAGAGTCAGTCAAAGGAGACCCTAAGGATTGGAATTTCAACCGAAAATACAATACAATGCCAAGAAGAATGAAAATCAGAAGACTGACTGCACAGGGAAGTGTGCCTGCAACCTATACTCGTTCTGTCCCATGAAGCTCTATACAGCTACCATACCTGGTCCAGGACTTGGACCAGGCCTTCTGGAAAGGAAACACAAACCAATAACTGACTTGTGAAGCACTTGGGAGAGAAGAGAAGGGATGGTGGTGGTGACAACTTCGGTTACAATGTGTATGCATGGAAGGTGGCTAACCAGTAGATGTATTTATAAAGTGTGGGAGGCTCATTAAACCTGTGCCAAGGCTCATTAAGCTTAATCTCATTTGTGCTGATTCATTTAGGGATGAATGGCACCGTTAAAAGAAAAGAAACATCACTACATGAAAGTTACTCATGGAGAAGAAATCAGGAGAGTTGGGGGCACAGACTGTAGCTTTAGAAAAGGAGTGAGTCAGAAATGAACAGATAGTAACACATCTCTGATTAATAATATTTTATTCCCTAGATGGTGGCTGAGAATCCAAACTCCTGGTTAGGAATGATTATACCTCTTAAGAATAGAAAAAGAGTGTTTGCTCAGAAACATGTTAATGAGAGACCAGATAACCTGGCCAAGTGAGCTCTGACTTGAAGACAGAGGTGAGAGAACATCCAGATAGAGCCAAAACTAATCGAGAGAGAGAGAGAGAGAGAGAGAGAGAGAGAGAGAGAGAGAGAGATGGTAAGTGCCTAAAGGGGCTAAAACCAGTATTTTTATTTCTTTATTAAGATTTAAATTAAAGACAGAGCTACCCTATGACCCTGCAATTGCACTACTGGGCATTTACCCCAAAGATATGGATGTAGTGAAAAGAAGGGCCATATGCACCCCAATGTTCATTGCAGCAATGGCCACAATCGCCAAACTGTGGAAAGAGCCAAGGTGCCCATCAACAGATGAATGGATAAAGAAGATGTGGTACATATATACAATGGAGTACTAT